>JBBPKO010000166.1:0-48200 GCA_038089295.1 Xerocomus amazonicus
ACCGGCCCGTCAGTTCCTCTTCCTCTTCCTCCTCCTCCTCCTCCTCCTCCCCCTCCTCCCCGTCCCATTCCACGTCCCACTCAACATCACGCTTGTCGCTTGCGCCAGCATCTATCTTGACCAGCTTCACCCCCAGACTGCTCCGCAGCTCCCTCTTGCTCCTCATCATCCTCAACACTGCTTCGTCCTCCTCTGTCGTCTCTCCAAGCGTCTCCCTAGGTATCATATACCGCATCAACTTTCCTGCGCCCCAGTCTCGTAAAACGATTCGTGCCGCCGCTGCATGATCCAACGCGCCCCTCTGTCGTGCCATAAGTATTACAAATTCGGCCCATCCAATTTAATACGCCCTACCTTTTTAACCAGCCCACTCACCCGTGCTAGCCCCGCAAGAAATCCTGCCACGTCTCCTTGTAAAAATGCAGGCAAGTTGTACGCCAGCATCAGGTCTTGTGTATCCGCATGCGTCACGATATGCGTCACTAGCCACACATTCAGTCCCATTATCCTATCTAGCCACCTGCCACCTACCTCCAATCAGTGGATCTTTGAGCCGGTCAATCCGTCCCCTGCAACGTAACAGAATATCTCGTGCGCGCACCGTCTCCCTTTCCTTGTCCGTCAAGTTTTCTACGTGCACAAATTCTATACCGGGCGTATCAATGAACCTCACTCTCCGTCCATTTTTTCCAGGTATCGTAGCTACCACTTCTTGAGCACTCGTTGTAGTATACGGCCCTTTCGCAGATGCCGCCGCACACGTATTGTATACCAGGAATACGTCTGAGCCGAGAATCGAATTGATGACGGCTGATTTGCCTGCCTGGTCGTTCATGAAGCGATATTCAGATCTGGTGTCGCTTCAAACTCACATTTGTCACTCCGGTCACGGCAACAATCAGCTCCTCGCTATTTTTCGTCCGTGCAACGTTGTCCAAGTACTTCCAGAGACCATTCAGCCCCAGCGCGTCATCCTTGGGCATCAGCTTGGCCTTTTTGTTCGGCGGTTCAATTGGTATCCTAGATGGCATGAAAGCAGTTGACACTCTAAATGGCAGTACTGCATAAGATGTCCGTAGGTGCACAAGCCATTGGACGAGTGCCTCTCGGGGCACCATATCTGAAACACTTGTGAGCTTGAATGGCCCATCCACGTGCTATACACACCCGCTTTGTTGAGCAGCACTGTCAACTTGCCATGTGCTGCCTCAGTCAATGCGTCATTCATACCGGCAATAGGGTCTCGTGCATCGACGACATGCAGAACTATATCCGCCTTTTGCACGACTTCGCGCAGTGTTGAAGGGCCTGGAAAAATGGGTATGCTGGATATCCGTTCTTTGACAACGTTACTGCTGTCCTCAGTTTGGAGTTCAAGGGCTGATCTCAATGTCATGATTCCATCAAAACTTTGGTCGTCATTTTCATCAACCTCTATGTCCACTGGAGTCGGACTCTCCTTGGGGTCATTACTGGCTGTGGCTGCCCGCTTTTCTTCCTTTCGACGCTGCCGTTCAGCAGCTGCCTGCGGTAAAGTGACTTGAGATGATGCCTAGCACCTGAATGGACATGCGCGTACTTGACGTCGGTGTTCTGCAATCTCTGCAAGGACTTGATCTTTGTACGGAAAACTGTTCGGGATGCCCAGATCCTTTTTTGATTTCTTTTGCACGACTGGGGATGCGATCGGGAAGGTAAGTAGACAAAAGTCGAGTGCGACGTACTCTTCCCAGCAGCCTTGTCCTTTCGAGCCTGTTTCTTGGCTTTTTTGTAGTGTTGGGATATCTTGTGTTTAATCTTTTCCCGTTGGCGGGTTGTACCGCGCTTGGAGGTCTCTGGTTCGGTGAGCTACGAGGACACGGTCAAAGATAGACGACGACGGACTTGTTCGAATACGAGGCATAATAGACAGAAAGACTTGAAGATATTACATAACAAATCTCCGCTTTGCTTTATGGCTGCATTCGACCCCAAACGCCATGTCGGCGTACATCCAGAACGCGTCTCGCACGTCTCCTCGACCGACTTTCCCGGTCACCATCCAGCACAGGACAACGCTTGGAACCTCGCAAACTTCCTCCAGGTTCGTTCACTTTTCCTCGTACACACACGAGCTCACTCCCTCCCAGAAGCTCTCCGTCCGAGTCGAACGTCTGTCCAATCGCTCCATCGAGTTTGATCTCATCGGTGTCGACGCTTCCATCGCCAACGCCTTCCGACGCATTCTCATTGCCGAGGTATGTTGTTCTGTGCTTGGCAATCCGCTCGCTCACAAATGCAGGTACCTACGGTATGTATAGAACGCGTGTACATTTGGTGCAATACATCCGTCATCGCAGACGAGGTCCTCGCTCACCGCCTCGGACTTGTCCCCCTCAGCGTCGATCCCGCCTTCTTGGACTTCAAGGATCGTGCGTACTCCGTACCCTTTCTGCAGGTCCATTCTTATTGCCGGCAGTACAAAGCGATCAACCGACAGATAGAAACACGCTCGTGTTTCGGCTTAAGACCGTCTGCGAGCGGAGAAAAAACGCCCCAAAGGACGCGACAAACTCCGACGTTCTCTTCATCAACTCACAAGTTCTCTCTTCACAACTAGTGTGGGTCCCCCAGGGCGAACAAGAGACAGTGTTTGCCGCCAGTCCACCGTGCACGACAAATCCAGGCATCGTCATCGCGAAGCTGCGCCCTGGACAAGAGATTGACATGGAATTGCATGCCATCAAAGGCGTCGGCAAGGACCATGCCAAGTTTTCCCCCGTTGGTAATCACTCCGTTGCGCATCCGCACCGCTCGCAACGCTGATAATTCCTCCGGAAGCTACTGCATCTTATCGCCTGCTTCCATCCATCATCCTGAACCCGACGAAACCGGTCCCTCCTGATCTCGCGGAAAAATTCCAAAAGTGTTTTTCCCCTGGCGTCATCCGTGTACACCCTCGAACCAAAAAAGTCAGCGTTGACGAAAAATCGGCACGTTTTGAGTCGATGAGCCGTGAGGTATATAGACATCCTGAATTCGATGGGTGTGTGCAACTCGCACGGGTTCGAGACCATTTCCTTTGTGTGTCATGCCTCGCCTTCAATCCGGCAGTCTCTCATGTGGCCTTTGTCTAGTCTCCATCGAATCAGAGGGATTTTACCCTCCAGAACGCTTACTACCTGAGGCGATCCAGGTGATGCGAACAAAAATTGCCACCCTACGTCGTGCCGCAGAAGCACTCTTAAACGATACCGGCGTGAGCGGAGATGCTGAGATGATAGGGGTGTAGAACCATGTGTAGCATTCTGCACGCGCATGGTGCAGGGCGACATTCGCGGAGCCTGGCAGATAACGCACGAACAATTTATGGATCATAGGGACACCTCACTGACCGTCCTGAACTGCACGTGGAACAGCGGGATGGATAGGTGGCGTCGTGTCCACAGACAAGCAATAAAAGCCCGTTGATCATCGTCCCGAATATTCGTATCCCGTTCGATCCTATATAAAACCCATAGAGAGGGAAAACCCATAGAGAGGGAGACTTACACGACACTTCCAAGTTCGTGCATCCCTGGCGCTGAAATGAACATGCGTGGGCCGATGTGCCGGACCTGCCTAGATACGAAAGGGAAGGAAGCGCGTGACAACGAGCGCGCCGCCGACGATGACGGGCTGTCGGTCACAATTGTCGCCCATGTCAGCCCAACGGGAATCCGACAGTCTTACCCGCAGCAACGCACCTCTCCGAGTTGGTCGTCGTTGGTCGAGATGATGTCCGCTTTCCAGACTGCACTGGCGTGTGTGGCTGAGGCCGCGGGGTCGTATATAGTGGTGGGTGTGTTGCAAGGTTCAGGTGAACTTCGCGGGCGGCGGAGAACACAGGATCGAAAGCATCATCAAGGCGGGCACTTGGTGCTTCGTACAGCGGCGTCAAGCGTTTGTAGACGTATTTGCCGTGGTGCATGTACGGAAGAGAGAGGGGTCATTGATAAGTTTGGAGAGGACAAGAAGGGCCAAGATAATGATCGTCCAAGATGTCGGGCAAGATCTGTCCGTGGATCGATCGTAAAACGTGTCCGCTTCGCCTTCGGCCTAATACCAGCCAGCGATCCGAGTTCATTCGGTCATAAGTCAATCAAACGTGAAGTCGGGCATCTTCATGTTGCGAATGCTTGTAGTATTTACATTGAAAGCACATATTTGAAAGCAAAGCATGTATACAGACTTTGCAGAGTAGTCGGAGGTTCCACCTCTATATTAGTTCATACTTGCCATAGAATAGCCCATCCAGTCCCACTAACCTACAGCGATAGATCACCGCGAGAGTATCTCCTGTGTTTCGTTCATTTCCTTCTCCTGACGACAGCTAGACAACCAAGCAAACCACATCATCGTGCGTAGCTGGAGGACATCTTCTTTCCATGCCATCGACTGATTTTGTTCTCTGAATTCCTTCGTAAGTTGTTCGCACCGCGCAATGTTTTCAGGGCTAACAAAGTCGACTGCGACTTTGACACAATCCGCGAGGTTGCAAACCTAGCCTGCTCTTAGTTCGAAGATGGCATATGCGAAACGATATTACCTGATGTGCACATCCAGCGGGTATAAAAACAGCCTCTCCTGGTTTCTGATATATCCGATGGCTCCGAACACCATACAAATCGAACAGTTCCTTCCTCAGTGCACTGTCAAGATAAAATTGTTGCGAATGTATGGGATCATGCTGATACACCCCTTTAAACTTCCTCCGGAGGAAGGAACGCAGTTTGTCTGCGTCGCATGCACGGAAGAGGTCCCAGGCAGCACAACCGGGTTTACCATCCGGAGTAGGGCTTGCATAGGTCATAATGTTGACAGCATCCGCCATATCCATATGTAACCTGGTAGAACCCTTGCTTCCTGGAGACTCGGAGGATGCCATCGCATTATACATTTTTGGTCCTGATTCACCGGTGAGTTTTTACGTGCCAGAGTCCTTCAACATACCATACCAAGATCAGGAGCAACGGTATTGCTCGGGAAATGTGAGGCAATATTGAGTGCGCCATCTCGTCGCACGTAACCGGGAACCGGTACAGCTCTACTGAAGTCCTCGAAGAGTTCGGGGAACGCAGTTTTAAAATCAGTCGATGGTGGCCAATCCTGAAACCACATTTAGCATCACCAGCGAATAGATCGCCGAAACTCACCTTCAACTTCCAACACTCACTCCGGCCTTCGTACTTTCCGAACCACGAGAAAAATTCACCGACAGTAACGCGCTTATTCACGTCAGATTGGCACTCCAGTATGAGACAATTTTGGGTGTTGTATTTCTGAAGAAAATACTCGGGGGTCCATTGAATCTGGAATTTCGGAAGGAGACCAGTGACCACTAATGGATCACCCTTGATCCAGAGAGGTCTAAATACTTCCTCCGTGAGCTCCGAGTCTGATATAGTAACCGTGTGATGGAAGGGAATATCGGACGACTCCGTCGAAATAGTATCAAGTGGAGGGATTTGAGTCCCCATATTTGGGGGTACTCCGTTCGGTCGGTCACCAACTAGGGCTTGTGTCACCTCTCCAAGGATGGAGGGGACAACTATATTAGCATTTGATGAATCCACAGAAACCCCATTTGAAACCATACTCGCGCCCAAGCTGGATATGGATTGTCCGCTTTGAAGCGCAGGATCGATGGCACCAATAACTGGGACCTCATCTGGGTCTGGCACCGCCAGCAGCTCTTCCATGTCCTCGATGGCCTGTGCCAACTCGGATTTGCAGAATCGCGACATGGGTGAAAAATCCTTAGCGTGGTGTTCATTCCTACGCGTGCATGATAGGAAAAATGGGTTAGAATGAGCATGTTTTTCTCGTCTAGCTTGCAAAGCTGCGATCTCTGCCTGTGTGGCGCCAGGTTTGTCTTCCGTCAGGTCCTTGACCTGTTCAAAACATTCAGCGCAAGCCTCACGGCCACACAACCGGCACATCCAGCTGCAGGAGAATATCGAAGTCATGCAAGTATCTGAACGCATGGGGTTGTTTTAGGACACGGTGTCGAGCCACAGACAAAACTTACCACATGTGGCACGAACCTCACTTTCTCTGGTCCGCTGTATGATTTCAGGGTAACTCAGGTGTTCGAGTTCTTGACGAAGTGTGGGTAACAGTGCTTTTGCGACTGTTCGCTGAACTACCAGGTAAGCCAAAGAAAGGAGTAAATCAAATTAATTAATCACCTTCGTTCGCCGAATATGTTGCTCGGTTAGGGGAACATTCCATTGAACAGGAAAGTTCATGCTCGGAGCGTCCGGCCGCTGATTCTCCACGAAGCTAATACCCACGATGTTCCGCTGGTTATCCTTGAGAAAGAAGCGAATGCCTTGGAACCGACATGTGTCGCCGGCCCAACGCCGCGTGCACGAAACACACCGCGGAAATTGTTCTGACCTGTATCGATTCGACATGCACCGAGCAAACTGAAGTTCAGGATGAAGTGGAGGGGCTTCATTCCCTTGCCCCCCGTTCTCTTTACGACGTTACCCACTGTCAGGACAAATGATAATGGATACGATGAGTGCAACCAACCTTCTCCAACCTTCTCCTTTCCTCTATCAGCGGAAGTTGACGTGTAGGAGATAGTTGGCATAAGTTGCGCTGTATGGGGATGAGCGTGGGCCTAGTCTGACGAATGAAAACCAACCATTTTGAGCAGCAATATGAGCTGCTTCGCTTCTCTTTCTGGCATTATAGCCACGTTTGGAGGATGCTTCAGTAGGGTAAGGAAAAGGTGACCGACATGTTATAGGGAACTCAACCATTTCCGTCGGTGGCTCTCGATTTTTTCGCCTTCTTCGATTTTTGCGAAGGTGGCTCCTCCACTTCGGATGATGGCCGCTTCTGTACTTGAGGGGGTGGCGGCGGGGGTGGCGGCGGATGTTGGTACAGCATAGCTGAAAACATCGCAGGGGGTGCATGCATCAATGCGCCCACTTCGAACAAGGGCTGCCCTGCGATTGGCGCAGTGAAGCGCGCCGCTAGACGAACAGAGGCTCTTTCAGCATTCTGTAAAGCTTCGTTGCGAAAACTCAGGAAGGGATGTAGGACAACACGAAAATGATAATTACACGTATGAGGGTGGAGAGGCTGCGGTTGATGTTCTTGGGGAACGTGGTTGTATTGATCTGGTGAAACGATAGAGTCAGTCGGGGTGTCACGCATTTGACACGACGTGTCACGAACTGTTGGGGGGGTAGTCGCCTGATATTGCTAGTGAAGGGGCTTTTGGGTTTAGGAACATCAGTACAAGTGAGGTGAGTAGTGGCTCACCAGTCCGCTCATCGGAGTACATTGGTGCTACGATCGGGGATCCATAGGGGACGCCGGAAACGTCAGGTTGTGGGGACCATGGGCCGGCTGGCATTGCAAAGTTCCCATGTTCGTCAATTCTCGGCCTCGGATGCCTTTGTGACATGTCTCCATTCATTTCAGCATACATGTGAACTGGCATTGGATACGATCGACCGGCGGGCGGTCCGACGTCAGGCCTGCGTTTGGGTGCATTTGGATCGTCATTCAGAGGTTCCCAACTGGCAGCACGGAGGTGAAAAGAAGAACCGGAGTCATGTTGCTGAGGGTAGGGGCCGTGAGGAGGATGTTGCTGATACTGGGGGACAACAGGTGAGGTGAGGTTTGGGAGGTGCGTTGGATGTGGATAAGCAGAAGAATCGGAGGAAGGATTGAGAAGCTGGCTGATGGAGGTGCGCTTGTCATGCATGCCATTCATCGCTAAACACGGTGAGGAGAATTGACACGGGGACTTTGGGAAACGAGGAGGCGCAGAGAAATGAGTGGTTGGGAGACGCCCACTCGCGGAGTAAGCGCAATGAGCGGAGTGGTCCACCCATCTTAGACTCCGACCTTCCCACCCACTCGGCAGTCCGGCACAGTCCAACCGGCAAACCGGCATCCTTAGCCGCGAACCTCGGCCACCCCGGCCGTGCTATGCTTGCCCCACGCCCTGTTGCCGAGCCATTATAGAGTTGTTGTGTTGATGTAAATACGAATTGCAAAAACATGTGTGCTGTCCATTGTTTCCAGCCAAAGCCAAATATCCCACAGAAAAAAAAATAAAATAAAAAAAGAACAAAAGAAGAGCGAAGAGCGACAACCAAACGTTCCCGCCTCCTCGACCGGTCGTAAATATCGTGGACGAACGACGAATCCCCAAAGATCAAGACAAAATAAACCCCAAAGCGAAAGAGACAAGCATGATGCACCACAAAGAGCCTAAAAGTATTTGCGGAAGATCCCGGCGACCTTCAGATGCAAGGGTATGAATAGCGGTTTGATCATCCAGACAAGCCTTCTGAAGGTCGCCCACCACCGTCAAGGGTTCTCACCTGGCTCATTGCGGCCATTGTGGCCACCTGGCGCGTTCAGCGGCGACTCACCCAGTGAAGCTCGCGGGTCGATTTCCATGTTTCTACTGCTGCGTTCACTTGATTCTATAACAATCCTCGTAAGTAATTTCTCCGATGCAAGGCGGAGGACCTACCAGTCGATAAAGATATACTGTCAGCGACAGAACCCAGTCGCTCACTCAACGAGCTTCTATCAGTCTTATCTAGCTTGAGTATCAGCGACCTTGAACATCAAAGACTTTAAGCAGTCCCCACCCGGGATCGACGTCTCAACTGTCGGGCCTACAAATGGTCAACAAAAGTCATTGAAGAAAAGCTCTGAGATTTACTTGAGGTAGTTGCTCCTTCGTGCCTATTGCCCAGATTTTGACCACTATTCGTCGTAGATGTCGAGACATTTTCACTCAATTTGAGTAGCATATCCAATTTGTCTGAAGGCGGCAATACGTTTGAGGATATGACCAGAGGCACGCCCTCCTGATGTCCTTCCGTCTTTCCAACGGATGACGAGCGGCTCGGAGAGTAATTCATCGGCGAAGCTCTCCCCTCTGGCACATGTAAGCGACGGGCAACAGCTTGGGCCTGTGAGTTTTGCTCTGTTGAAATCGATTTTGCAGCCTCTGGGCGCAAGTCGGCCCACATCTGCAGTGCTTTAATTGAACCCCATTCGATGATCTTGTTGTTGAGCCATTGCAGCGACACAGGCTTCGTCAAAAAGTCATTGCACCCTGCAGCGAGTGCAGCAACTCGATCGCTCTGAAGGGAAGACGCTGTTAGCGCGACGATAATGACCGAAGAGCGATATGGTGAAGTCGCCGTTGATGTGCGCGACGTGGAAGAGGCGGCCTCAGAAGGTGTACGAGCACTGCTGTCAGACTGGGGAGTCGACGGACTGTACGCAGTAGCTTCGAGGTGTCGGATCTCCTTTGTTGCCTGGATTCCGTCCATGACAGGCATTTGAATGTCCATCTGCGGTTTCGTGAGAGCAGTGTAAATCAACTCTCATTCAAGCTCACTAAAATGAGATGGAAACCCCCACTACGCCATTTCTGAACCGCCTCCTCTCCATTCTTTGCAACGTCGTACTTGATTTTCTTTTTACGCATGAATGTGGACAAGATTGTTTGATTGATCGGGTTATCTGAGCAGGCACATTGGTACAGCTCGGAACGAGAACTGATGCTACATACCGTCAACAATAAGGACACTGATTGGTGGCGTGATGTTCGAGTCTGTTGTTCCCTTCCCTACTTTGGCTGTCATGGCAGGTGGTATGGAAGATTTTTGATCTTGAACCCGCCTAGAGGGTCGTCTCGTAAAGGTATTAGTAGGTGGATCAGGGATGCTGGGGGACCCCGGGGGTGATGATGCCTTTCTCACATCGACTGTGCTTCCTTTCCACGGCGAAGCGAGGGAAGGACCGGCATCATCTAATACAGACGGTTTCCGAACCTTGCCTTTTGCGACATTAGGCGCAGAGGTCTGTGTATCTGGACTGGGTAACGAATCTTGTCGATGAGGGGTAGATACGCCAGTCTGCTGAACAGGGCCCTTGTCCTCACTGCTGGATGGTCGACGTGAAGCTGGTCGACGCACCCTGTCTGGTGTAGGAATAAGGAATTGCGCCTTTGGTATTTCCATAGGGCCAGTTATTCCAGGCGTCTTCGTCCCTTTAGCTCTCGGGTGGAACACGATGCCGGTAGGCTGACCATCCGGATTAGAAATCACAAGTCCCGAAGCGGGAGATACGCCAAGTTTCACAGAACCGTCAGGAAAGTATTCTGCAGTGTCTGAAATCGCAAGCGGAGATGGAGGGTGTAGGGCATGCGGTTCGCCAATCACCTCCCTAGGTGACTTAATGGCACGATCAGAGCCCCCGCGAGGGGAGTAAACAGGTCTCGACGGAGGAGACTTCGGGGTAGTCTGCCCTTGGTGAAGCAAAGGTGGACCATGAAGGCCGGGAGTCAACGGTGAGCTGCCAATGGGAACAAAGAGAGGATCAACAATGGGCTTCGTGACTGCAGCGTGCAGGGCTGTCAAGAACCGACGCGGTCCTGCCGGCTTCGGGACAATCATAATATCAAGAGGGGGCTTGGTGTATGCGTCGATCGAGAAAGCAAGGTCTGTTTGAACAATGTCCTTGACAGCTTTGTAATTCACTAGACTTGTGAAATACACAATGACATGTGCAGATGTTGCTTGAGTTCCGGTGGCAAAACCATATCCCAATGCTCTAGCTATCTGTGGGGATGATTTAGGACGGTGATGAGCAGCAAGCGAAGGCCGTTTGCTGCGTGAGTGTACGACGGGTGGGAGGGGTTGTTGCTCGGCACGGTCTTTTTGTATCCTCTCGCGCAGGACTGACACGTCATCATCAATGAAAATGAAGGTCCCTAGTGGTGGCACACGGGAAGCACCGTTGGACGGCGGACTAGAATTTTCGTGGGGAATGTTTTCTGTGAAACTCCAGTGGCGAGCTTTGGTTGACTGCGAATTTGCCCCCAGGTGGTTGTCAGAGGACGAAAACTTCTCAGACCCCCCCGGGTGACCATCTACATCAGAGTCCGGAGAGACATGGCTAACATCCATTCCCCATGTAGTGAGATAGCTCGTCAAGTGGTGGGCGAACGCACTGCTCTCCTTCGCATACAAGGTTGCCCTCTTGCCTCGAAGTGATTCGGAAAAATGGACCAATTCTTCTAGAGTGGGCTCTTTAGCGATTCTAGCCCCGGATGGTAGCGGCGACGCATAATCTAGTACAGGCGTGGCTCTAGCCCCGATGGCCGTAGATGATCCTGATGCCAGAGGGAACACCAATTCACATGCGCGGCCGGGAAATGACTTGCGTACTGGTAGATCACAAGTGATGGAAGCACCTGTGCGCGAGCACAGTCGCTGTAGCAAGGGGGATCCGAAACTGGGTTTTCCCCGAGCCAAGCAAAAATCACCAGCGCTAAGAACGAGCATATCATTGCCCACCTCTGGCTGGACGAAATAATGGTTGATTTGAAATACGCAATGAACCTGTTCATTCTCAATACTCGACATGTAGGAAGCCCTCCTGGTCTGAGATCGCTTGTTCTCGGTTTCGATCGGAGAACCGGATGGACCATCCAAGACCGGTTTGATAGACAGTTCGACTTCTATCGCGTCGCCTCGGTGGGCGGTGTGCAGAAATTGGCGTATAACCTTTCAAACCATCAGAATGACACTGTCCCGTCCACCATCAAGTCTGCTCACATGTGTCAAGGTGTTAGAAAGCCCGAATTCCTCGCCCCGGACAGCAACATGTATCAAAGCAACATCCGCATGGACAAGCACAAGGTCCACACCTCTCTGTGCTGCGCATCCACTCAACGCGTCGCCCACACCCTGCAGCATCTCTCCAACATCAAAGTCGGACGGTGCGATCGAAGGGCGTGCCATAAGTGATGAAACTGGAGCATTGTTAGCATCTTGTGGATGAACACGTCCGTTTCGAGCACACAATTCTGGCATGTTGGCAGACACATAATTGAGGTTCTTCATCGTAGTGAGCACTGCAGACACGCTGGATGTCGGCACCGACAGTGAACAAGCTGCGAATTGTTCCTTGGTAGGATCGAGAATCTGCGCGGGAGATATCTGTAGAAGGGTCTGAACGACCATTTCTACGGAGTCCGCCAGCTCCAACGAAACCTCATGCAGGCGCGACTCGTCAAAGAAGCCGGGCGTACCGGGAGCGGTCGTTTTGAGAGGATACATCGCTTGAGTCCTAAAAGGATTCTGGAGATGCTCAAGCTGACAAGGTAGGGGCGCCGGGAAGGTGCGTGATTGTCGGGGAATATCTGAGCACCCGTCGTGCGTGTCCGCGATTCCAAACTGTTGCTGAAAACACTTGCGATGGTTTGGGGAGGTGTCATAGTCATCAGAGAGCTCGGCCTGAGAGTGCTTATCGATGGACGAAAACTCCCTTTCTGAAAGATCGGAATCCGCCTCGGAGGAGCTAAAGACGGCGGATCGTTCTGCGGGATGCCCAAGAGGGGGTTGAATAGGTGGAGAGGGTTCAGCAGGCCAGGTCATGGCGAACTTGCTTGGAGTGACGAACTCCGGGGTAAGTGCAGGGTCATCATGGGAGAAAGGATGGCGAGGGGCAAAGACTTGTCTTGCCCCGGTCATGGCAAGTCGGGGAGGAAGTGACAAGAAAGCAAGCTCCTGGTCACAGTGGTCTCAATGGTGTCTGAGGGAAAGGAAAAGCCTTGCCAGGAGACGCGATGGGAATAAGTTTTGTAGTGGTTGAAAGTTTGAGGGACAGAGTGCTTGCCAACAGAACCCTCGATCAGCAGGAAATGAAGGGTCAGTCTGGGCCAAATGCCACTGCTTTGTCACACATTCAGGCTGCCGTACTTTCTCCTCATGGCGAACGAAAACGAAACGACGGGTGATGGTTTCATAAAAACAAGTCGAAAAGAAAAAGTTACAGTCTCTCAAATAGTATGATGGTGTTAAAGTAAGACTCAGTAGGTCAGCTCAACGTCTCCTTCTGCAACCAAGTCCATGTCGTGATAGCTAACTTTCTTGCCCGCAGCAGCCCGTGGGTCCTCTTTCGCGTCCGGCGGCGGAGGCGGAAGCGGTCCACCACCCGTTCCTTGACGGCGACTACCCTTTCTACCATTTGCTTCATGGCTGCCAAGTGATGCATCCAATGCCACCACAGGCTTAGCAGGCAGACCAGCCGCCGCGGGAACTGTGATATCCATCGGCGGATCAAAACCTGGCGCATAACCGCTTATACGATCACTCAGACGACGTGCCGTGGTAGCTTCGTCCCTCCGTGGAGGCGGTGGGGGCGGGAAAGAACCAGGAGGATATTGATAACCGTAAGGGTCCCAATACCCACCCATGTAAGGCGGCGGCGGGGGCACATATGCCGCAGGGTGACCACCATAAAATAGATTAGCTCGGCCATATTCGGGCATATAAACACTCGGTCCCTGGATACCATACGCCTGCGGAGGAGCTTGACTGTTGCCTGTCATGGGGGGAGGGTGCGTGAACGGCTGGATTCTGTGAGGGTCTAGTGCGAAATTGTTAAAATATGGAATCTGCCGGTGATCAGCACGCCTCTCCTAGATCAGGAACCTGCCTTACCTCATCGAGCTGCTTGACAAGTTCAGCATGCTTGTTGGCAATGTGCTTCTCGACAAAGGAGGTGGCCTTGAACAGCTTTTGGCATGTTTTGCACCTGAAACGTCCTTCATCTTCCTGTTTAATGAACGGTTCGACCGCCTTGGAAAGTTCTCTTCCAGGGCATGAGCGTGGAGTCGTGGCGAGGGCCGGAACGGTGAACGCTTACTCGTCGCAACTTTTCCCCCCATAGTCACGGGGATCCACACCATCTTTATTGATAAGCAGAGCTATCTTTGAGTCGAACCACTCCAACCAACGCTCGTCTACAAAGGTTAGGCTGAGTTATGAACATCACGTATCGCAAGTGCATACCATTTCTCTTCCAGTCCCTGCTTTCCGTAGGCTTTGTTGTCGCGGTCTCCATCTCTTTTTCCTCCTCCTTTTCTCTCTTTTCCTTCTCGGTTTGAGAGGCTTTAACCTCCTCAAGCAGTGACTTCGACAGGGGCTTCCTTACGTGCTTCAGGCACTTACGCTGTAATTCTTCTAGATGATCGGTAACAACAGCGCAGTAGTAGCAGGTGTGGTACGCTGCGCGCAGGTAGGCAATATATAAATCCAAAGAAATCACCGCCTTGGGCAAAAACATGAGGAGTCTCAACATTATAGAAACAAGCTCTGCTCACCTTCTTCGCCTCTAACACCTTCTCGTCAATGCACTGTTCACGCAAGTCCTCCATTATTTTTTCAATTCGCCGTTCAACCGCTTCCGATCCTTCTTTCGACACCGGATTCTCCTCATTGTCTGCCTGCTCACCGACATCCTCTGGCCTTGCACCGCCATTTGTTTCTACGCCGTCGCCATGGGTGGAGGAGGCCGCGGATTTATACAACGTAGCATGTTCCTCTTCTAAGATCGACGCCAAAACCTTCACATTTGTTAGGTCTTTTTCGATGCGGTCTGGCCTACTTGCGACTTCAGGAACGTATCGAACGCGGTTGACAAAGGGTTTCGTGTTGTGCGACACGTGCAATTTGAACCCTTCAATCTACAGCAATTCATAAATGAAACGTGCTGAAAAGCCGGCTTCGAACAACACACCTTCTTATCCGTCAGTTCATTCATCACAGCGGTCATTTCGGCATCATCACGAAATTTAATCCAACCTGCGCGGTAGAAGTTCCGTTTCTGGAGAGGGTCACCTAGTGCCAGATACATAAATCCCAGAACTTTACTACAGGCCTGCAAACACATCAAAAATCGACGAATTAATCTGATTGAAAACAAACCTCCTCGAGCTTGATTCGACCAATATCGGGAGGGATAGTACGTATCATCACTTGGTTGCCTTCAGGAAGAACAGATATCTCTTCGCCACGGTTGCCCCGCCTGTGTTCAGTAGCTACCTTGCCATTTTCAACGCGGCTTGTGTCATGTTCAGCAGTATCTTCCTCAGCGTCCATTGCAAACTGTATATCATCATCTGCAACGATTTTGACTTCCTCACCAGAGATCGTGTTTTCCCCCGCGTCACCCACCACCGCAGAATCCTTGTGTTGCGCACCAGTCGGTTCAGACTCTGGTTCATTCAGGTCTGGGTCAAATTTACCCAACTCCAAGTCTTGAACGAAGGCATTCAAACGGCCTTTCCATCCATCCTTTCTAACGCGACGTCGGAGCGCTGCGAAATCCGGTGCAGGATCATACTTCTCCGCAAACCAAGGAGACTTCCTATGATGATCAAACATCGTTTGCAACTAAAATGCAGAACACAAAAATTCAGTAAGCTCGTTGTCAAATTAGGTAAGAGTATCTGGACTACTTGGCGGATGGAATACAGACACAAACCTGAGTTGACATGAACTCCTTCTTGTACTTCTCCCAACGCATACGAATTCCGTTACGAGGCTTGGAACCATCGCCCGCTTCTTGCTCCGCAGCTTTGTCGGCATTATCTTCTTCAGTTGCATGTGATGGGAAATAATACCTGAACCACTCCGCATATTGTTTCAAAGTAGCAGGGTGATCCATAGTACGAGGGTCGACAGGTGCACGCCGTGATGGAGGCGCCTGAGGGGGGTATGGAGGAAATTGTGGACGTGGAGGTGATCTAAAACCATATGTACGAGAAGGGGGATCTAGAAATAAGAATTACCAAACGTGGAGTTAGAATTAGCTTCAACAAGATACCATAGTCTTCTCCATATCGAGGGCGAGGGTCGTACCGTTCCCGGTCATAAGGTGACATGGAACGACGACGCTTACGGTCTGCGGGCGGATGAGACAACGAAATTTGAACATATATATGGACTCACTTTCGTCAACAAGGGGACTGCGGCTCCGACCGTGTCTAGAAAAATCGTACGAGGTACGGTCCCTCTCAAACTCCGGCCAAGGCCTTTCTCTATCGAAACTATCCCATGGGCCACGGTAGTCAGGAGCATAGGAGTCAGGATACGGCGGTCGCGGAAGGAAGGTGCCTCTTGGAGAGCGAGAGCGAGACCGTCGTGGAGGTGGATAAGCAGTAGCAGACCAAGAAGACATGAGCGGTATGTCAAGAAGAGTAAAGAACTGAGAGAGGAATCAGAGACTTAGTCCATGGTTTGAGAAGAATGAGGACGAGAGGGAGAGGAGAGAGCGCTTGAAGGCATGATGAGGAGAATAAGACAGACCTCTTGTATCGCGACACTGCTTTGTTTTGGAGGCTGGGTCGAAGAACTCGACGCAGCGTTGACGAACAATGTACGCGCGATTTAAGAAACTCGTCCCGACGACGAGAAGACATTTCCCTCCAATTTCATTCTCAGATTAAATCTGACATTGATTACGACATCGGCATCTCGGCACGACAGCGTCAGATCAGAATATCAGAATATACTGCTCAACACATTCTCTAGCTGCTCTGCAGGTTTCTCCGCAACCTTTAACCGTTTCGTCCGTCTCACCCCCTCAAAACCGTTGACCGGTCGCTTGAGTTCGACCGGCGCCTGACCTTTCTCTTTTCGTCTTTGATTTCTCTTGTCTAGTATTCGTGCAAGCTCTACATTTTTGAGGTATTCTCGCTGTTCTGATCTTGACTGCGTAAGTTCAGCTCGTAATCTAGCCGCGTGCACAGCAGCTTCATGAGCTGTTGCGAGTGTTAATTGATGATACACTCGATCGGCGCGCTTCGTCCCCTACCTATTTGTTCGGTTAACATGTTCCACTTGAACTTGGGAAGGTATTTCATGGTCCACACATCGTCCCGCCACCGTGATCCCTTCTTTCCGCCAATCGGCCGAGCATTGAGCATCTCTGCAACGGACCTGGCAACCTTCTTGTCCTTGAACTCCACCCAGCCCTCAACGAAGTGGCGCTTTTTTGTGGTGGTATATTTTCGTCTCAGGTATGCGGTCTTCGCATCTAGCAAGTCTTTAGCAAATTTTGAGAGCAGGAATTCAGTAAACCCACCTTCCTGTTGTAGATACACCCTCCCAACCTCTCCGTATTGAGATAAAAGGTGACGAACCTTCGCAGGTTGCATGCCGGGTGGTATGCGAGAAATGTATATGACCCCAGAGCGCGCTTGGGCAGCATTGAAAACTGCGAGAGCCTTAAGAGTGATTGGTTTGAGTGTCTTCTCGGAGAGGCCTGGATCCGCGGCGTGTATTTCGTCAATTATCGGGTCTCCAGACTCCGCAGCAAAACCGTCCTCTACGTGGGTGACCGCCTCCAAGCGGGACGAGCTACTGCTGATATTTCCCTCATGACCAGTATCAAGCTCGTTTATATGCGACGAGAAAAGCGGTGGCGACATTGGCACTTCTGTTCCGTCAGAGTTTTTTTCGATGTTCAGAGGGTTGCTAGACCCATTTCCGAATTCGGTATTCCCCCCCGTTACGAGCCGTGTGATCACTACACTACGCTCAGCATTCGACAAGTCCAGGATCACTGAGCATGGAACCTTATACCGGATGTCGTCGCCCAGACTCAAGAAGTACACAAGATGAAAATCAGATTTCGAGAAAAATGCTGCATTGACACTAACAGATGGCATCCAATAATCATTTCGTACCGGTCCTTAATAAACGCCAACTGGAAAACATTGGAACAGATTAAATCAGGGGAAGACCCTCTGATAGGTACCGTCAGCGGAGAATCAAGCTTGATAGAACCTAAGTATACCACGGGGCTCAATCCTTCTCGTTCAAGAAAGCATCGAGTTCATCATCAAGTTCTTTCTGGGTCTTCTGTGGACGTGGGTTCCTTCGCCCCCGGTTTTTTCCCCGGCGGGATTCACCTGGTTCAGTCCTATCATACAGTCGACGAAAATTAGAGATTCTTGGGACATCGCGGGGTACGGATGAGACGCGACGGTTTAGACTGACGCCAGAGTCTACGGGGGAGACATGTTCAACCAGCGAACTGCCCGCGAGCAACTGATCACAATCTAATCCCGTCGGGGGCAGATAATCCGATGCCCCTCTCTCGCTCCCAAAGAAAGCGTCCAGTTCATCATCCAGTTTGGACGCATCCAACAGTGAACGTTCATCTCGTCTCCGCTTTTGTGGTGCATCATCATCTTTTCCTGCACTCGTCCCATACTTTTTGTAGAACTCGCTCTCTTTCTTTGCACCCTTTTTCTTCACATCGTCATTCTTCGCCCACCTTATCTTGATGGCACCCCTCACCCCTTCCCCTTGGCCAAGACTTTTACTAATTCTGTCTTCAGGAAGCCAAAGCGTAACGGGGATAGGCTTTGCAGTTACGAAGCCATCCTCATCCATGTCTTCAGCGGCCGTTTTGCAAAGGGAGCGATGTGCAGCCCGTGCCAGAGCTTTTGATTCGAATACCAATACGCAGCTGTTGTCGTTGATCCATTCCAAACCAATAGGCTGTGCATCAAAGTGCGTGACGTATGCAAATACGCGCGCAGTAGGAAGGTGAGAGATGGGAGGACCAGTAAGAAAGAGAGCGTTCGCTCTCAGCAATGAATCTGATGTGATGGTATAAATCAGGAGTGAGGACCCTCTTCGCACAGAGATGTACCTTCATCCATGTCTACGTCTTCATCTTCCTCAATGTCAAGACGTTTCCGCTTCGCGGGGAGAAACCTGCAGCATCAGGCCGCTGCTTTCTGAGTCAAAATTGACATGCAACTCAGCGTACCTTCGCTGTCCTCGCTTGGGTGGAATCAGGCATTAGGTATACTTTGGCAGTGCCAATGCGATCTAGCAATGTAACTGGCTGTGTATCCCTATTTGAGACGGCAGCCAGCGCGTCCGACACTTCTTCATTGGATGGAATAGTGTCATGTAGGAAAGGTATAGTCTCTTCAGGCGTCGTGCCGGACGTTGGAAGATTGTCCATGAGATCTTTCGCTAAGTGTGTGGTGTGAACAAGTTTGTTGTTTTTTCAAAGACTCATTTGACCTCACGTGACCTTGGCATTCTTTCTTTCGTTTTAGCGTTGGCGTGACATGGCGGCCCAAACTATAGAATCAAGCAAAAGTTCGTCGAAGAAACATCGCAAAGACAAACGTGAGCTTTTTCATCCACTTTGTCTGTCTTCTGATCCTAGTTGAGTCAGCATGGGACACCGATGATATTGACCAGTGAGCGGTTTGCTGCTCAAGCCTTTCATTTTATGACAAACTGATAAACATTTAGCGTGAGCATGACTAGGCTCGGTACAGGCTATGACGTTGAATCCATAAAAGTGGAACATCGATTCTTTCTCGCCAGCAGATAACAAAGGGGGTATATTTGCCGAAGAGTCTTCCTTCGCAACTCTCTTCCCAAAGTATAGAGAGAAGTATTTGAGGGAAGTATGGAGTGCGGTCACAAAAGCATTAGAACCTCACGTGAGTACTTGGAACGAACAGGTTACATTGAACTGTACAGGACACAGGGAATTGCGTGTACACTTGATCTGGTTCACGGGTCCATGTTCGTCCGCACGACGCGCAAAACATTTGACCCATATATCTTATTGAAGGCTCGCGACATGATAAAGCTCCTTGCTCGAGGTGTTGCGGTCACCCAGGCGGCAAAGATTCTTCAGGACAATATTGCGTGTGACATCATCAAAATTGGAAATCTCGTAAGAAACAAGGAGCGGTTCGTCAAAAGGAGGCAGCGTATCATTGGTCCCGACGGAAGCACTCTCAAGGTGACTTGAACGACATCGTACTCCGCAAGGTACTCAAAGAGATGAATAGGCGATTGAGCTCCTGACCCAGTGCTACGTTTTGGTCCAAGGTAACACAGTTAGTGTTATGGGCCCGTACAAATCATTGAAGGAAGTGCGACGGATTGTTTTGGATTGCATGAAGAATATACACCCTATATACCGCATTAAAGTCAGTTAATTTTGTTCTATTCCAATCCCTTACGAAAACTATGGCATAGGAACTTATGATTCGACGAGAATTGGCCAAAGATCCCAAGCTTGCAAATGAGACATGGGATCGCTTCCTCCCTCAGTTTCGTAAACGTCATCTCAAGACGTCTGAGAAGACGATGCGGAAAAACGAGAAGCTCGCGGCACAGGAAGCCGCTCGCAAAGAAGCTGGACTTGAACCCGTGTCCGCGAAGCAAGAAAAACACGCAAGGAAAGTTTACACTCCCTTCCCACCTCCACAGCGTCCCCGCAAGGTATTGGTGTGTTGTCGACTACAAGGTAGCTTCTCATACTCGTCTTTCAGGTCGACCTTCAACTTGAATCGGGAGAGTACTTCCTTAAGCCTCATGAAAAGCGGGCACGAGAAGAGGAGCAACGGAAACAAAAGGTGTGTGTCCGTGTGTGGGCCCTTTCTATTGTTAGTAACCTATTGTGTAGCAAGCAGAAGTTATGACCAAGCGGCGTGCTGAGCGTGCGGAGGCATTTATCGCGCCGATTGAGAAAACAGCACCCACAATAGAGGAAAAACGGAAAAAACGTAAACATGCCGAGATGGATGAGGACAGTGGTATGGGTAAACTAAAGAAGAGAGCTAGAGACAGGGTTCGCTTCGTGGACGATGCTTGACGTGGAGTGGTTATAATACTGTCCAGTTGTGGATCAGATCCACACTTCGCTTACTTCAGCACAAGGGGACCGGCAAAAGGCTTGGACCATTTATTTATGATGATGGGCTGGATGTATGACCGGTAACCACACGCCTTGTTGTCCAACTTCTTAGATCATGGCCTCGCTGGACAGTCAGTGGATGCCCGTCACTGGACGACACAAAGTGAACATTGGTACTTCTCTCGGTCGAGCTCTCAAGGCACGAAAAGGCATCGCTTCCTCGAAGCGCGCCAGTAACCTCCCAGACCGTGATTTTTATTCCTTTCGTTGTACGTCTGGTATCCACATGCCACATCAGTAAAATGCCAATCAATTCTCATCTCAGACAACTTCAAGCCAGAGTCAATCGATCCAGATAAGCCCGGCTCAATCGAGGTGAAGCGCACCAAGGAGTCAACGAGTGTCACAGTGGAGCGACCAAGCTCACAGGTATGTGTATGTCCTACTGCTGAACGATCACAGACGGCGCCCGTAGGCAAGAGAAAGCCACCTCTTTAAAGGCGCGGAACAACCAATCAGAGAGTATGACTGCGTGTTAATTTATGACGAGGACATGGGAGTAAGTCTTTTATTCCTTTTTGAATTTGGCGTTCGACTTAATGTGCATTGTTTTGCAGACGTTCACCCTTGAGAAGATCGATTCATTCATGAATTTTACTTATGACCGCAAGGTCCAGACATCGTCTGCCATTCGGCAGAGCACAGCCTCTCGTGAGTGTCTCCAGTCACTCCCGATTTCCTCGATCCGCTAAATAGTTGACACCTAGCACTCCCAATCACACATCAACCTGCCGAGGACATGGATTCGACAAAGGAAACGGAAAAAGATTCGGTCGGGCTTGAGGACGCCGAGGGTGAACCCGACGACGACTTTGAAGAAATAATCGCAACAGTTACGTCGGAACAAAAGAATCGACGGTACGAAGAAGAAGAAGAAGAGGAGGAAGAGGAGGAGGAAGAGGGAATACTCCCCGCAGGTAGTGCAGCGCCAACGTCAACATCAAAAACCAAACCTCCGCGCAGCATTCCTCCTAGCCAGCAGGAGCTGGTTTCTAGGCCCAAACTCAAGTCAAAGGGCTTTTCAAGGATAATGGGAGATACCGAATCTCAGGATGTCGTTGATTCGGAACTGGAAGAGGTCCTCGACTTTGGGGTCCCCACTCGTACAATGAAACGCCAGAGACCTTCCCCAGTGGCCCAGAAAGCCATACCTGCGACTAAGCTAGCGCTTCCAACTGCCTCTTCTTCTATTGTCCTACCATCTACGCGACCCCCACCCAAGGAAGAGTCTGATTCGGAAGAAGATGGCTGGGACCCGGTAGTTGGCGCTGATGCTCCCGCCGATAATGAGGCTCAGGAGATCGACCTTGTTGCATTCGAACAGGAAATGGAACAACAATTAGAAGGTTTGGATGAAGATATACTAGCGGCTGCCATGTCACCGGAGCCTGCCGCAGGTTCCCGACGGCCAATGTCATTAAAACAGTTTGCTGGTGGGCAGTCGAGCCAGGACGAAGATACTACTTCCTCGAGTGACGACAGTGACGAAGATTGATTTATGTATTTGTTGCGGTGGCATTCCCATACTTTGTTCCTGCATTAATGTTTAGACGTTGAAGACCGCTGCACGGGACTCCCATACATATTCCGTCGAAGGAATGCTGACAATAAGACTTCATCAAACTAGGCAAGAAGGCGCTAAACCATCCAGGAGGCAGGCTTGTTGTGTAGCCCCACGCATGTAATAGAATCTGTCCACTTCTTTGATGCACTGAGAGCAGGGTGGCGAGCGCAGGGCGAGTCTTAGATTTGGAGATTTTGAAAGTGTGTTTGTATAGTTGTCAAGTTTCATTGTTCCCAAAGTGATGGGGTGCGTATAGCGTCAAAATGGGCCGCCCGTGATAATTTCAGTAGTTCTGTGCTTCCATAAATCAGCTGCTCTTCTTTGTTCTATGCATCTGCTTGTGTAGGATCACCATCCCAGATTTAGTGATGGTGGTAAGGTGGTCACTTCATCCAACAATAACAAAAAAAGGGCAATGTGAAGATGACTTGATTTATCATCACTGCTATCATAGGCAGTTGTTGCATGAGTCACTCAGTGATGATCCTCAGTACTCTTTGAGTTTGGCAGTAGTTGAAGGATTCAGCACTTCACCACAAACATTCTTCATCTGACTCATATCTTACAAAAGAAAAAAAAGTATTTTTGTCAGAATACCATTTGTATTCTATCATGCACTCTATCCCACAGATAACAATATGGAAACTGTACACTGACAAGAGACCCCCCACATCCCAGAGATACTTGTCACAACTGCTCAGGATCCAGTCCCAGACCCATAAATATGGCCATCAAACCTGGAATGAATGTAGCCTAGGTAGATGTGGAAGGGAGAGCCAAGACAGCATCCACATACAAGCTAATGCCTCAACACTATTCAAGTGTCTGAGTTCCTATTGCTGACACTGCCAGAGATGAAACATATTACTTGGATTATTCCATATATTGAAATTCTACATGTGGGTTAGAAGGCCATACCATGGTCACTACTGAGAGTAATTGATTCATCTCCATTGACTTCATCTGTAAATGTTGTTGACCAAGCCTCAAAGTAATCTCTAGTATGTATTGTCGAAATTGACCAGCACAACTTTAGCCTTCCATTCATGGTAACAATTATATAAGATTAGAGTCTACTGAGGGTAAGCTATATACTTATGTATGTACTATTTATAACTCCACCAAAGCTAAGTGGAATTCCCACACCCTTCAGTGGTATACTTCACATACCATGATTGAAGCCAACATGGAAAGGGTTTTTGAAGTTACTGTATCTATACTACAAAGGTCATATGCTCATTGCTTCATGTGGTCAAGTGCATGCACCTTGGTTGAGTTTGGTCTGGATATGGCCATGCATGCACTTGGTAATCCAACACAACCTTGACCATTTCACTCTACTTAGACCATGAATTTCATATACACATGCTGATCAAGCTGCTATTGACTGTGTAGCCCCAAGAGAGTTCATCACACTTTGCAGCACTTGGTTGCAACATGCTTGTCATCAAACCCACTGCCATTAGGACAACCCCCACTTACTTAGGCTTTGATTGACCCTATTGTCCTATGCTAGTTCACTGAGCATCAATTTGTGGGCTGTAGTGTCTATTTCTAGTGGTGAGTTGTGGACTTTTCAGTTCTTCATGTATCTATGCTACAAACTTCTAAAGTAGCACTAGTATCTCAACACTTTGCTTCCTTCTGTGATTTTAAAGGCAGAAATGTGGAGCTTTTCAGAGTTTTGGTACTTTGGTGCTTTTTAGCAGTAAAAAGCATGGAAAAGTAAGTTGACAATTTCCTGATGCATCGTTTTCGAGATGCTACGTACGTGTACCAAGCACGATCTAGCGCAGCTTTGGGCCCAGATGGATGTCAGTTCGTTCGCTCTTACAGAAGTAGAACGAAGTCGCTACTTCTTGGCTGAACCATGGCGGCAGAAGTACCAAAACAATTGGAGAATGCTGTCATGTTAACATCCTGAGTACAAGGCATGAGACGAATACCCATTGACTCTGAAGAGACATTGCTGCACGCTGACGAGTTACGAGCGTACTGGACTAGATATAGATCTCGATTGAGTGCCTAGTCATAATTGCCATTGTGGCTTATGTTATTTACCACGCTCAAAAAACGCGCATACCATACTTTCGAGAACTCATAGTATCTCAAAAATGCTGGTCCTATACGAGACTGCGATGGGCTACTGTCTCTTCAAACTGGGCGATTCAGCAAAACTCGATTCAGCAGATCTATGGAGAGAGTTTGAAACACCGGAAAAAGCAAATAAACTGTACGTCCATCATATCAACTTTCGTGAGGTAGTAGCGTGTTAATCTGGCTTCAAAGACTTAAATTGAAAGCTTTACACCGTTTTACCTCGACAGCAACCGCAGTGGAAGATCTCACAGCCGTTCAGGATGGGAAACTGGGGAAGGGACTGAAAAAGTTCTTGTCTGATGAAGTGCTGGACAAAGGGAAAGGGAAAGATTCTCTGTTGGTGATAGATCCTCGTTTGGGTATGCGAGACAGCCCTTTCCCGGCCTGTGTGCTCACGTAGTCTCCAGCCCACTCGATATCGAAGAAGTTGGGCATAAAGGTCTCTGCATTATCTCCCGATGACCATAGCGACCTATGGAGAGGTATACGCGCACAAATAGCGGCTTTAATGGATGGTCTCGATCCCAAGGACCTTGCTACCATGAGCCTAGGTTTGAGTCATTCTTTGTCCCGGTGAGTCTGATCTAGATGGTGGGCATTGTATTATTCATCCAAGTCCTAGCTTCAAGCTAAAATTCTCTCCGAACAAAGTTGATACTATGATAGTACAAGCTATCGCCCTCCTTGACGACCTGGACAAAGAAATAAATATTTACTCCATGCGTGTCAAAGTGGGTACGCTCTGCTGCACTACGAGCTTTCACTGACACCTTCAAGGAATGGTATGGTTGGCATTTTCCAGAGATGACTAAGATAATCTCGGATAACCTCGCGTATGCTAAAGTCGTGCGGGCCATGGGTTTTCGCACCAACGCAGCAACGATGTCATTTGAGACCATCTTGCCAGAGGACCTGGAGGCAGTCCTTAAAGCTGCCGCTGAAATTTCAATGGGTACAGAGATTTCAGACAGCGACATATCACACATACATGCACTATGTGATCAAATAATCTCCATTTCCGCGTACCGTGCTCAGCTAGCAGAATACTTGCGCAATCGCATGAATGCCGTAGCTCCAAATCTTACGGCCCTTGTTGGCGACCTTGTTGGCGCGAGGCTAATATCACACGCCGGAAGTCTCTTGAATTTGGCAAAGCACCCAGCTTCCACAGTTCAAATCCTCGGCGCTGAGAAGGCCCTCTTTCGCGCGCTAAAAACAAAACACGATACCCCCAAGTATGGGCTTATCTATCATGTACGTGAGGTCGTTGTTTTTTCTAACCCAACCAAACACTTTTCCCACAGGCGTCTTTGATTGGCCAAGCCCCTCCAAAACTCAAGGGAAAGGTGAGTTCAAGACCTTTGCCCACTTCTACCTACAAATGCACGTATAGATGGCGCGTATGGTCGCGACCAAAGCTGCACTCTCGATTCGTGTCGATGCTTTGACGGATGCGGATGGCAAGTCGGGGGATCAAGCCCCTTCTGTTGGTCTCGAGAACCGTGCAAAATTAGAGTCTAGATTGCGCGCGCTAGAGCACCAAAGTGACGCGTCTGGTGTTCGTCGATACGCGGATAGTGGCAAGAAGCAACAAAAGTTCACAATGACGGGGGGCACGACAGCTTACAATACGGCCGGAGATGCTGTTGATCTCGTTCCCGCCCAGAGGGAGCCGCTAGAGACGGCTATCCGAACAGCCTTGGACGTGAAGGCAGAGAAAAAGAGGGCGAAAGAAGAACGAAAGGCAAAGCGGAGGGCGGAGAAAGAAGGGGTAACCGAATCGGACGCTGACAAGATGGAGGTTGACGAGGAGTCGAAAGCAACCAAAAAGGAGAAAAAACGGAAGCAGCGAGAAAACGAGGGCAACAACGAGATGAATGTTGACGAAGCCAAGGTTGGTCTTTGTCGGCGAATTCTGTTTCTACCTGCTAAGTATGGGGGCAGGGAGATGGCGAAACGGCAGCTGAGCGAAAGACAAGGAAGGAGAAAAAGAAAGCACTCAAGGCTGAAAAACTGCAAGCAAATGGTGATTCACCTAAAAAGAAGAAAAAGAAAAGTGATGCATAGTTTTTGTCGCCTCCTCGGTGGTGGTACTGGTAGCACTGTTGAGACTAAGTATGATATATCACCCGACATTACACGTTTCGCAAGGACTACCTAAATTCTCAAGGCCTCATGTCGTGTAAGTGAAGGCATCTAGGTGCTGAGCGCTGATCTTCCGCGTGGATTCTGTGCCTTGTTATCCCCGGCGCGTCTCCTCAAGTCATAGAACAACTCTAATGGTCTAGCAGCCTTTGGTGGTGGAAGCCGACTCCGGTGTTTCAGACGGTAGTGGACATTTTTGGATCGATTGCGGCGCATAGGGTCAGATCCGATCTCTCGGCAAAATGAGCGGACCAATGATTGTGAGAGAAGTTTGAGCTGGCTTGTTCGTCTCGCAAAAATCTTACATTGCTGGGTCAACACAATTGCGCGCTATGCTTTCGAACAGCAAGTCACGTCCAATTATCATTGTCACAGGTGCTAACTCGTATGGTTTGGTTGTTTTACACGTGTACACCATTCACTGATTTTCGTGTTCCAGTGGTGTCGGGTTTGGCATTTGTCACCGTCTTCTTTGCCAGTTGGCAACCGGAAGTCGACAGTCAGCATCGAATGAACTGGGACTAGACTGTGATGGCCTCACACTCATACTGGCTTGTAGAAGCAAGCAACGTGCGGAGGCTGCTCGAGCCAAACTCAATGCGATTGTGGATGAACGAGTTCGCCGTGCCAGGCGTGTCCCCAATTACAACGGACACGCCGAAATATTTCGAAAAAACTTGCACATAGCTATACACACCATTGACTTGGCAGACGTTCAGAGCGTGTTCCGCTTCGCAGACGATATCAGCCAGCAGTGAGTCATGTCGTGTGTATCTAAGGCCACTTTCACCAGGCTGACATATCGTAGTTATCCATACGTTTCACACCTCATTTGCAATGCAGGTGTAGTCTCCTTTATGAAGATAATATGGCCCCTGGCGCTGCACCAACTCCTCACGGACTTTATTGCGGCGGTCACTACTCCAAGATACTTCGTTCAGCGAGTTGGGGAGGTAAGCCAAAATGGACTGGGTTGGGTATGGCAGTGTAACGTATTCGGACATTATATTTTGGTGCGTGGTTCAAGAAACGTGATAACAGGATACTGAGGCGTGGCCTAGTTTCGAGCCTTGGAGCCTATAATGACCAAGTACACGGGGGCCCGAGTTGTTTGGATCTCATCGCACGAAGCCAGCTCCAATTTCTACGACCCAAAAGATTGGCAATTAGTAAAGTCAGAACATTCATATCAATGTTCCAAATACCAGATGAACATGATATCACTATGCTTGGATCGAGAAGCGGTTCATGGTCTGCTTGATGGTACACCAGCCGTAAGACATTTTACCGTATACCCCGGAGTAGTTGGCACGAATATAGCCAACGCGGTTGTCGGATCATTCTCGGCCCTCTGTATGTACGCTACGTTATACATCGTGAGTCGTGTCAAATGCTATTTGGCGGTACACTTACTGCTCGAGTATTCCGACAGGCAAGATTCTTAGGATCTAGTAACCATCCCATTGATATCTTCAAGGCGGCCATATCTGCAGTCTATTTGTCGCTTGTCGCCCTACCTTATACTCATGGAATTCCGAGTTCGGCGGACCTGAAGGAGGCTCTTGAAGTCGGTACTATCTATATCTCGAAGACAGACTGGTGGGGTTGTGAGTTCGTCGGAACGACGAAACTCGTCCAATCTCAGGAAGAGGAAGCTCAGACAAGGGAATTGTTAGAAAACTGTGATCGTCTGGCAAAAACGTTTGGTGATGTCTATGGGAGAGTCCCCCGTCTCTCTACAGCACAAAATTAGCTGTGTATGCATGTGCATCTCTTCCTTTCCTTCGGAGGGGTGAATGGCGTAGATCAAATAATGCCAGCTTGGAGATAATATACTATTTGTTCGACTCGGGCAGTTCGACTGCAATAGCAAGGTGTGCTGGTCGAAATTGTGGGATGGTCCGCAGACTATCTAGTGAAGATCCAAATGTGTCCAACTTTTTTCTGGCTTTGTCAGTCTAAAATGTGGTGGAAGCAACAACCTTTACGATTTGGCAAGGCTAGACCTACTGTCACAGAATCTCCCATTCCCCGTTCCAAACCCTCCAAGAGCACGCACGCTTTGCATAGCTCATTACTGGACATATAGCCACAACGTTTGCATGTTTCTGAAAATTATCAGTTGTTCCTGAGCCGGTCACATAGTAACGGGCTTACGTTGTGGTTTCTGTGTGGCTTTCACGTCTTCCCGGACTTCAAATGCTTCTCCAGAATGGATTATATCGATTATCACACTGGGCCGAGCAACCTCCAAGTCCTTGAGGAACGACCGGGCATGCCCGCGATATGCATCCGGGGAGTAAATACACTCTGTTGAAAAATAATCGAGTTTCTTGAAGTATGCATACCTTCCGTGGGATAAGATACTGTATGTCCAGCGAACAATAGACAACAAACATAACGATTTCCTTTTCGTATGCATATTTGAAGGGCTTGGACCTCTTAATGCTGTCCTCTCCCTGAGTGCAAATCAATGTACATCGCCCGAGGCGCGCAATATCGCCACGCATTACTTTAGCACGCGTTAGTCGCGAATACCATAAGAAAATGATGCGCACCATTCATCAGTACTGTTTCTGCAATATCGTCTGCATTGTGACCAGTGACAATGTGATCCACATTCAAGGAGGAAGCGCCTCTGTCAAGGGCTTGCCGTCGGAATACGCCACAGAATGTACAGTTATTCTTTTTTCCTATTCCAGAGACGATTGCATCCATCGTCCAACCGTAAAGTTCTTCGTAGGTGAGAATTTTGAGGGGCAGATCATATTGCTTTTGATTCCGTTTTACTGTCTTGTTCGAATGACATTGGTATCGCTGTGGAGCATGATATGATATACACACACCTCCAGCGAATCGTCTCTGTAACCCGTAATTCCTTCGTCTATTGAGAGCAAGTAGAGATCCAGACCGTAGTGATATCGTTCGTTCAACGTCTTCATGACATATGCGAGCACCGTGGAGTCTGATTCTCGGACGTAACTAACGCAATAACCCTGTAAGAGTCCAAACAAAACGTACCTTTCCCTCCGGATGCACCGATGGCTACCTTATCTCCTGACTTGAATAACTTTGCTTCAGTGATTGTGTGATGAACCTCTGTCTCAAAGACAAAGAAGAAGCATTCTTTGCATATCTGTTGGCCTGTTTTTGGCCTCTTCAAAATTGCTTTGGATCTATTGCACAAAGCGCAAGACGCGGGGGCCATGCTGATGCCAGATGATCTAAAATATTCGACGATAGTGAATGCGGCAGAGTTCGACTAATTTAACTATTAGCCTGTTTAATAAGCCATTCCACACACATAACCACCACAAAACCCATGCCAAGGGAGGTCCGAAAGCGTGGAAGGAAACATAAAAAACCACAACAAAATGTCACTTCAAAGGGCCAAAACCGAAGCCAGGATGAGCCGCATCCCGATAATTCTGGCGAACTATCGTGGATAGTGCCTGCTCACAAAATAGAGGATGCACCTTCAGAGGCACCATTTGGATATGTTGACCCTGACATTAAGGCTTACTTCCGCACAATTGATGATCAAATCCAGTCATGGCAGGAGGGTGGAGCCCAGCTAGGGTATGAGGATGGTGACGTCGACTTCAATGAAAGTGCGTACCTTCCAGATACCAGATTTTGCTACCTACTGATTGTTGCTGTGGATCTTAAGCGAAGCGCATTTTCCTTCTTGCAGCTCTGGGTGAGATGTCGGGAAAGGAGAGACAGCTTGCTACAGACCCAGATTGCTCTGTTGTGCTGGAGAGAACGGCATATTCAATGGATGATTTCGTGTTGCGGGTTTTCATGGACAGACTAAGTGGCTCGTATGCGTCACCCTCTTCTCATCTATACTATATAGGCTGACCGATTGGAGGCAGGTTCGAAGTTCTTTTCAAGCATCGATTCGCCTCGCATGTGTGCCAAACGCTGTTGTCAATTGCCGCTGATGCGATTTCTCGGGAGGTATAAGTGCCTTGATCACTTTCCTGGGTGACCGTGACAAATCATCTGCAGGTCAGAGGTATCTTTCCAGATGTTCCTGCCTCTGAAGAAAACGGCGAGTTGAGGAACCTCACACATCTCGTTCTTGATATATGTGAAGTAAGTGGCCTGTTTTATAGGTAGTCTGAAATTTGACTTCTTTTGCAGGAAGTTGGCCCTAGTTTCAATTCACTCATTATGGATCCCTTTGCATCGCATGTTTTGCGTGCCTTACTACTTTTACTGTGTCCAAATATACTCCCCGAAGACGCGGCTCGGAGGTTTGTGCGGTCCAAGAAGAGTACATCGTGGAAGGCAAAACAAGGCCACATGAAATCAGTCCTTTCTGATGTTAAAGGCAAGGAAGTTCATGTCCCGAGTGGTTCAGTACCCCCCACATTCCGCGACGCTGCTGACCAGTTTCTGCGAATATTAAGAGATGGACTTGGTGCAAATGAAGTCAGAGCGCTAGCCGTTCATAAAGTAGCTGGACCAGTACTACAGGTGAGTTTCCCTTTCCTTTGCCGTCTTTCTCGTTTCTTTCTTATCTGGCATCTTGATTTAACTTTTGGTTAACTCAGCTTGCACTGGAAATCGAAGCAGATCATGACAGTGCTGCATCCCCAGATTCGTTGATGGATCGAGTTCTTGTTGGAATGATTAAAGCGTATCGTGAGTGTGTGGTTGTTTTCGTACTCGCTCAAGTTTACAGATGGACATTCTTTGACCGTAGATGAGGGCTCCACCACTTCAATCCAATCTTCCGACTACCTTGTCACATTTCTCAGGGATCCCACCTCCTCTCACCTACTTGAAACACTGGTGTCGCGGTGTCCCGGACAAGTTTTCAATTTGCTTTGGTCAACGTATTTTGAGGGAAACCTTGCGCGGCTAGCGCTCCACCCAGTGGCGAATTTTGTGCTTGCCAAAGCTATTGAACGCCAAGACAGCGATCAGCTTGGAAATACCTTCGGAGAACTCAATTCGTCGTGGATCAAACTAATCAGTAGCTTTTGCTTTTTCAGGACAAATATTTTTCACTTACAAAAACGCTAGAGTCATCCAGAACTGGAGTTTTGCGCGCATTGATAGATCGATCTCGATCCCTTGGAACGCATCAGAAGGATGTTTGCGATGTCGGTTCTTCTGTTCCCTGGTAGACATTTGCATTGACTCGGCTTAGGCTATTCTCGCCTCCGTAAAGATTTGTGATGCAGACGACAGGATGGATCTTGTGCCATGTATGCTTCTCTTGAAGCCGCTTGAGGTAAGTGTGTTTGACTGATATCCTCTGCTACGCGTTCTCATTCATTTCAAAGGAGTATCGAGCAATTCCTGCGCCTGCGGACTCCACGCTAGAGGCAGACGACAGAAAAAGTGGCGTTAACTGTGAGAAGACTGATGGTCAAAGAGAGCCCAAGGTTCAGGGAGCTCTTATTCTGCAATCTTTGATGAAGCTTGATGAACCGTACTGTTCAATAGTAGTCGATAGGTTCGTATGTTCATTTGTCGTCACGTATAAGCTAAACTCTTTTTGATAGCATCAACTCCCTCTCCACAGAAGACCTTTTACGCGTAGCTCAGAACGCGACCAGTTCCCGTGTCCTCGACGCCCTCTTCGAATCACCGACTGTATCTTTCAAAGCCAAACGACGTTTTGTCATGTCCCTTATCGGACATTATCATTCCCTTGCTGATGGACGGATAGGAAGCCGAGTCGCTGATCGTTGCTGGGCTTTCGCAGATCCATACTTGAGAGTGCGTCTGAGTGTGTTTCATGCGAGATGAAACTCATCTACTCCAAAGGAGAAAATAGCCCGTTCTCTGATCCCCTTTGAACAGTCCCTCGCCGCATCCTTCTATGGGAAGTTCTTTACTCGCAATCTCAATTTATACTTGTTACAGCGACGACCAGAGGAGTGGAGAACATTGCAGTCGAACAGGAAAACTAACATGGATCAGCCTCACAGCTCACATTCTCAGCCAACTGTATCAGTTGTTTCTCTCGAGTCGTCGAAGGAGCGAGGCGCAGCTGAGGACGAGATCGATGCTGTCTTTACGACTATGTTGGGCAACAAAATCAAAAAGGCGGCAGTGGGTCGTGTTTCTATGCGCGAAGCCCATAAGTCCGCAGATCAACAGATGTCAGTAGTCCTGGGCGCTATCCGCGAGGCACCGAGCGGTGAGAGACCAGGGCGCAAAAAAAGGAGAAAAGTTGGTAGATAGCACTCGTGATCTATGTAGTACTTGGAAAAGTTCCTTATGAACCCCTCACTTCCTGATCACATCCTCAACGCGCTCATTGCTGTCAGTGTTCTCCTGAATGTATTTTTCCTTCGTCGTCATCTCAGGAGTGCTCAAGTTAGCAAACAAAGGCTCCGTCCTCCAGCAGGTGCCAGAGCCCTGCACACAAGGGACTACTTCTACGTCGGTGGAACTTACGTTCCCCATGGCTCCTCCACTATCCATCATGGTCAAATGTATGTCGAACATTTGACACCAGCCCAAGTTACCCGTAGTACCCCGATCCTTTTTATTCATGGGAATGGGATGACAGGAACCAATTGGCTGAACACACCTGATGGACGACCTGGTTGGTCGGACTGCTTCTTGAACATGGGTTACGAGGTAGAATCGCCCTTTCTTGGCGCAAAGATATATCACATTGATTCGCCCAGGTGTATATTGTAGATCAACCAGCCCGGGGACGCTCTGCATGGCAACCGAATGTGGATGGCACGACAAGGACCTTTACTGCACAGACGATCGAGTCGCTATTTACGGCTTCGGCAGAATTTGGACTTTGGCCACAGGCTACGTTACACACTCAGTGGCCTGGACTTGGGCGAAAGGGCGACCCGCTCTTTGATGCCTTTTATCGCTCTGTCGTTCCTAGCCTCGCTTCCGCCGATGAAACCTCCAAACTCATAAAGACAGCCGGATCAGAGTTACTGGACAAAATAGGCGTTCGTGACAGGTCTTTTTGGCAAATTCTACGAACTGATCATCTTGATTCTACTCAGCCCGCCATTATAGTCACTCATTCACAATCTGGGTATCTGGGATGGATCCTGGGAGACGCTCGCCCAAACTTGGTTAGGGCGATAGTCGCTCTTGAACCGAGTGGTCCACCCTTTCAAAATGCAATATTTATGAGAAACCCAGCACGTATGTTTGGTCTGACTGACGTCCCTCTCACCTTCAGTCCACCGGTTTCATCGGCTTCTGATTTACGACCGACTGCAGTTTTCGAGGGGGAAAATTATACTTCCCTCCAGCAACCTTCTCCTCCGCGGCGATTGGTTCACCTCGCTCAGATTCCCGTTCTCCTTATCACATCGGAGGCGGGGTATCATGCAGTTTATGATGATTTCACGGTTCAGTTTCTCCGGGAGGCCGGTGTGAATGTTACTCATATCCGCCTGGAAAGCGTCGGGATTCGTGGAAACGGGCACATGTTCTTCATGGAACTTAATTCGGATCAAATCGCAGTTGAAGTGGTGGAACCTTGGATCAGGAGCTCCCTGGGTTCTGGTTAGAACAGCATCTCCCATTGACAGGCGTTCGGCCTGCAGGGACAGTATCGGCTGCTTGCCATGTCTAGTGCACCTTTCTCATGTCCGGCCCGTTGTACACTGTATTTTATATGAATGAATATCACTGATGTGATTGACCCATTTAGCCCAGCTTTAAGGCTCAGGATAAATTCATTCTCTGATCAGTGCAGAGAGATACGGTGACTCGTTGCCTGGGGTATAGGTTTGAAGCTTGAAACTCAAATCAGGTTCCAAGGAGATGATGGCACTGGCAGTACCACTGCTGTGATCATGATTTGATGATAATCGATAAGAGCTAACATGTTTGAGGATTAATTGAAGGTTAAGACGGAAAAGAAGGTACTATTCCAATCCATGAAAGTAACCAGGATACCGAGGTAAACGAAGCGGGATATTACGACATGTCTATGTCCAGAGCCATAACTGGTTGTGGCTCTCCCCTTGCTACCGAATTTACCAGCTCCCGTCGTACCTCAGGGCCAATTTGAGGGTGGGGATTTACCCGAACCACATCCAATAAGGCGTCCTTCTGATCAGGGGTAAGATCAGGGGAATATCTAGAGCGATGATAAAGTAGCAATTGTGGGGAAGCTAGCGATTCCCTTACCTCTGACAAAAGGCCAGTAGGCTCTGGTGCCAGAGTACAGGAAGCTTTTCAGTATCACCACGGGAGCGGGCTTTGTACGTGTTTGAAAGACGGACAAAGTGAAACACGAGTGCGTCCACAACTTTGTAAGGAAGTTGATACTTTTTGTCAATAAGCACTCGGATGAACAACGAGTTGGGACCTAAAGAAGGATCAGTGAAACTCTGGTAATAACGGCGTGGATGCAGACCAGTGTAGTCCATCTGGGCGATCCGCAGCAATGCTGCAGCTGAGTGAAGGACAGGAACCTTCTTTTTGGCAATCACAGACGCTATAATAGCTGCCTCTTTGAGTGAACATCCATTCTAGAACAAGATGAATTGATGGATCGAAGATGAGAAAACGGCTTACTTCCAACATCGGAAAGACAATTCCTTTGAAGAAGGCTCCAGGCTTGTACAACGCACGCTTCAGACCCTCGTAGTAATGTACATTGAGTTTTTTATTGGACTGGATATCTTCTCGTACCGCGTCTAGCAATACAACAGACAGGAATAGTTGAGCTTGTGGGGGCTTCATAGTAGAGACAAAAATCCTCGTGGCAGCCCGGCAGGCGTGAGGACTCCATTGTTCCGGCCTTGTGAGGGCCAATATACGCGCCCAGGCAGGGAGCGAAGGTATGACCTTGAACAATTTTGGCAACGGACCAGATTTGTACCCATGGAGAAAAACAGCCAACCTAGACAGTGTTATCAGTTGGACCGTTCACGGGGGCGAACACATACTTTGAATAAGACTCCACCAGCCTAGGGTCTAGTCCTAGGGCTGGATCAGGACGTTCCGTGTCTTTGACACAGGTAAGATACGTGTAGAGACACGGGAATGGACCGGGTAGACGGTACCTTGCTGCACTTTTTGAATTACAGTCACACCTTCTAGTTTGCTGTTTTCGAGTTTGGAAAAAATCACGTCGGCCAGAGTACGTCGTTCACCAGAGTTGGACGGAAGCAGGGTGTCCAGCGCTCGGACATCGGCAGAATCGAGTTGCTGTTCTCCATGAGATGCTCAGCCGGAGTGAGAACTGGACAAACGTACAAACATGGCCTCTGGATCGTCATCATCACTTATTTCCTCTGCTTCTTCGTCATCACTTTGGTCAGATAGGTCATTTGTTGGGGGCATCCGGGGTTGGAGGTTATGTGACTCTGCAGACTCATCACCCTGATCGTCTGGCATCTCGAGTTCTTCCTGCTGATCGCGGGCAAGCTCGAATATTTTTCGAGATGTTTTTGAGTCGAGAACGGCCTGGTACACTGCTTAATCTCATCATATGTTATAAATTGTGGGTAGGTGAACTACCTCGTCGCCATCACCATCTGCAGTGTGTCTCTGCGACTTTTTTCGCCTACCGGGCAAGGAGACACGACCGTATTTCGCGTGAAGCTCGTCCCCGTTGAGCTGTGTGAGGAGGGGATCATGTCGTTGCTTTTGGGCTTTGTGTGTGCGGGGCATGAGGCCTCAAACTCGAGGATTCGAAAGCTTGTTAGTCAATCCGAGTGGCTGTGTCCATATCCGACCGCATGTCATTCAAACCAACGTCAAGCTTGTTGTTCGGTCGTCATGTCCAACTTACTTCCACCCCACTTTGTACTTTTTTTCCTTCTTCCCCGTCCTTTCGCACTGACCAGAGTCCCAAAGGTACACACCTTGGATAAAAACGGCAACGAGATCAACTCTGTTGGCTTTACTCGCTTTGGCTTTGACAGCGAAGTGCCCGTTGATCTCCTTCGCTCTCTCTACCTCCGCCCCCACTATGTCGTCTCTACGATAGAAAATCAGACAGATGCAGGCGCTCACACAGTGGATCAGGCTCGCAACGGGCATCAGTCTACTGCCATCTTCCACCCAAACACTCATACTATCTCTTATACCACACTGACTAGATTCCCCCCAGTAAAATTGCTTTCTCCTTCAGCACGAAAGCGCATCCTTATCACAGGTGGCGCTGGATTTGTCGGGTCTCATCTCGTCGATCGTCTCATGCTACTCGGCCACGATGTCACGGTCCTAGACAATTTTTTTACAGGCTCCAAGACCACTGTCAATCACTGGGTTGGTCATCCTAACTTTGAGCTCGTTCGTCACGATGTGGTCGAACCCTTCATGATAGAGTGTGATCGTGAGTCAACGATGTGGTTCTCATGTTCGGTTTACTCACCAACATCTCCCTCAGAAATTTACCACCTCGCATGTCCTGCGTCGCCTCCCCACTATCAGATAGATGCTGTCAAAACATTGAAAACTTCTTTCATGGGAACACTCAACATGCTTGAGCTGGCTCGGCGGACCAAAGCTAGATTCTTAATAACAAGCACTTCTGGTCAGTCCGCGTTCCCCGCCCACAAAACATCACTCCTAAGGTCTGCATAGAGGTTTATGGTGATCCTGAAGTACATCCTCAACACGAAGATTAGTAAGTGTTATATGTCGTGAACGATGCGCCATTGTGACCCCCCGTGCAGCTGGGGCCATGTGAACCCCATAGGTCCTCGGGCTTGCTACGACGAGGGGAAACGTGTTGCCGAGACATTGACGTACGGCTTCCAGCATCAGCATGGCGTAGAAGTTCGCGTGGCGCGCATTTTCAATACATATGGTGAGACGCTCACAACTAAGCAACCGCTATCTGCTCATCTACGTTCCTTAGGCCCCCGCAGTTCGTAGCGTGTTGTTGTCTTTCCGTTCACCCTGGCTTACTTGGCACCCGCAGTGAACCCTTTTGATGGTCGTGTTGTTTCCAACTTTATCGTACAGGCTTTACGTGGTGAAGACATCACTGTATACGGCGATGGCACACAAACCCGTTCGTTCCAGTACATACATGATCTGGTGGACGGCTTGATTGCATTGATGAATTCCGACGAGTCGCGTCCCGTCAATATAGGCAACAGTGACGAGTTCAATATCAAAGATTTTGCGGAACTAGTTCGGGAGATCGTGGACAAGGTCCAGCGGGATGATGGTGTTACGCCTGCTCAGCAGGTGGAAATTGTTTACAAGCCTATTCCCCAGGATGACCCGAAGCGGAGACGCCCCGACACCACAAGGGCCAAGGAATCTTTAAATTGGCAACCTCGCTGGTCTGTTTGTATGGGACTAGAAGAGATGGTATGGTACTACAAGGCCAAATTGAACGAAGGGAGCATTTAGGATTGCAGGAGGTATATCACATGGTGTTAAGTAAACCCAATTCCCGAGCAATACACCTCAGGAATACCTATACATAATCCTACTGAATAGTACAGAATGTGTCGTGCTTGATGCCTGGGCTGAATAAATGTTACTCTGATCAAGTCAGATTTGTATGTTAAGTAAAGGGTTAGCAACATGGTAAGGTATAAAAATACTTTTGCACAAATGCAAGCATAGTCCCAAATACTATATGAGACCCCCTTTGAGCGAGGAACCTTGTGTGACAACTCGAGACAACGAGCCCTTGATGATCTGCTTTTCAACGGAATTATTATTTACCGTTGTTCTCCGCACGCGACCGTCATGTGCAACTGCTTCCGTCACCAGATCACGCCCGTTGACAGTCAAGGAACCAGGTAACGGCCGCTCTGGCGATGCGGACCTGACAAACTGTCGCGCAGCAATGACTACTTCGGGATCTGTAAAAACGTATAGATCAACTACACGTTGGGGGGAGGAATCTTGTCACACTTACCAACATGACTTATTCCCCGACTGTCACCATAGAACCAGTGCCGGAACTGCTTCCGTTCGGAGTATCTGTGATGAGGTAAAAACGTGTTGCTTGAGATGAAACGATACCGTACTTTCGTATCGGGCGACCGTCCCTGCCGAGCGGACAGTAAGTCTTCTCCAAGTCCTTGGAGTAAAACTTGAGGCTCTCAAGTTGACTCTTCGCAACCTCCGGTGTGACACAAGAAAAAGAGAGTGATGATTTTGGGTTTCGGTGGGAAATGGACGGATCTCCAACAAGCTCCGAAAGCGTTTGTAGCGCAATTCTTGAGCGTTCCCATGCCGGAATGGTCGGAGGCCGTGGGTCCGACCGCGACCGGGGAAGTTGGGATAGAAACGTGGCAAAAACGCGATTTACTATGGAAGCACTTCCAGGGATGATGGATATGCAAGTCGTGGCACCTAACGCGAAAGGTCGTCTCATCGTCCCATCGTACGAGCACACAAGATACAAACCAGGATACCAACCTCTAACCACATACAAGTGAGGTTCTACTCCTGTCGCGTCCTTGATTTCATCCTTCAAGCTCTCTGCATATTTGAGTGGTGCAGTCGGACTCCGCTCGTTCTTTGGAGACAAAGATCAGCCAGGAATAGTTGAAATTACAAGACGCACCTGTATAATTAAGACGGGACACTGGATTTTTGCAAGCTCCTTCTTCTTAATCACTGTTCGCTGCAAGTGTCCAAATATGAGATGCGATTACCCGAACAACGCACAACATAACGTGCTTACGTTCAACAGAATGTTTATGAGTTCCACGGTACGAAGTCGCTTCGCTGGGGGGATCGTTTTCTCCCAGTATGCAATCAACTAACCATACAATTAGTCATGGGACACTTCAGCCATCCGGAAGGACTGACGTTGTCTTGCAGGTCAGTGTCATTGGTCTGAAACCACGTATAAGTCATGGGTTGCTCTACTGAGATATGGAATCTTACATCGCCAGTCAAGAAGGTGACAAATTCGGTACCGGCGTGTTCGAAAGTATCCAAGTCTTGTGCATAACACCACAACTGGAGAAGTTCATCGTATGCATTGAAAACCCACTTGAGTCTGAACATGTTAATGCCAAACCGGGCCACGGAAGCGCAGCAACATACTCCGTTGGTGGTGGTACATTGCAGAGTGTAATACTCAGGACAAGCTCTGGCCATCTTGGGAGGTATTAGTTCGAGGGTGGACGTGAACATGGAAGGCTACACACAATGCGGTGAGCCTTAAAACAGAATTAACAGATATACATTCAAAAGCAAGGAAATGTGCGGGAGGTAAAAACAGTGCCTGTTCATGGAGTAAGTGGAAGAGGACGGACTGCCGCAACAAGAGACGTGCCTGTATCGCGGACGCAAGGTCGGCAGCATCTACATAACAATCGTGTAACGCGGTTGGTCGACATCGTGAACGACCCTGTGTGCGCTGGTCAAAGGCGATGAGATTGTACTGGGAGGACAGTCTTGGGTCATCGAAGTGTTTGTTGAGCCAACTTGAGTCGAGAAAGGTTGGGTGCAATATGACGATGGTTGGCTTTTCTGAGTCGAAGCTTCCTACATTGCCATGAGTTGAGTTCGTGGTGTACCAAATTGACACGTAGTCGTCCTGGGACGGTAAATGGACGAAGGGCATACGGATTGTAGGCGCGGGGCGGAACGACCCAGGCAGCGCAAGAAGAAAGAATAAACATCCAAATGAACTTTATGTATATGGATATGTAGCACCTTAGCGCACCCCGCGGTTTGGTAGCCCTGATGGAATCATTTTTTGCTCACGTAGCCGATGTTGCCTGGTAAAATTGATAAGATCGCACGGATTTGAGACCCCGTTTTATGTACGGACAGACACTTGAGGTCGAAACGTCGACAGGCTGCGGTTGCGAGCGCCGCAACCGTTCTGGGTCAAGGTTCGAGGAAGGTCCTGGTTATTTAATTCAGCGAGCCTGTCTGTTATTTCGCTCGCCAGCGAGTTCGACCAGCAGGAACCCTGATTAACGTTAGGCCGTGAGTGAGCAGTGCTCAACCTAATGGAAAGGAAGTAAGTTATCTCGTAACATTATCACGCCACACGGCGAGCTGGCGACGAGAGCCGAACAATGAAATTCGATGTCGGTCAATGAAGCATCATTGCGGCGTCTATCAGAGATGTACAAGAGTAATGCACTAGAACGCCCCGGGCTTATAACCGACAGAAGATGCACCATGCCGCAACGACCTTGCCGTGCTTGGTTGCCCCCGTCATCCGTCGGCGGGTGCTAAACGAAAATGACATATCGAACCTACAATCCTTCCAGGACTTGCATCACCTTTCGCTGCTTCTGTAACAACAAGTCGTGCCTCAGGTGATCGTGATGGTGATCGCGTGCGTCGCACGCTTACCTGACAATTGGCCTGGGAAGTGGTTGCGAACATGGTCGGGACTCCGAGGGCTTCCAATGCCGCCTGTTGCTTCTGAATCAGCGCATCCCAGGCAAGCAATGTCCGCTCCTTGTCAAATCGCTGCAGATCCCTCCAATATGCATCGTTCATCATCTGTGCCGATGGTTGGTCAGCAAGTTTCATGACAGACGACTGTCTGGGATCGAACATCAGCCTCATGCTTTGATAACCCTGCGCCGATCAATGTAGCCCTGCGATGGAAACAGCGCATGAATCAAGACGCTATGCAGATATTACATACTCACTTGGTACGAGCAACCTTGACCTTTTCCTCGTGTTTTTTATGTATAGCCTGTCGTTCTTCCCACAACTGCTGCTCGAGTTCATTTTGTTCTTGCCGCAGCTGGGTGCCACTTTGAATGATATGTGGGAACATGGATAATAGATAGACCGTACGCGGGAAACGGCACTAAGGAAGCTCGGATCACCAGCGAGTCGCGTCAGATGAGGTAGGGCCTGCTGGAATGACATGGAACGGACGTCGTGCACGTGCGTGGGCGATGTTGCTGAAACAAGCCGCGGAGACTGGCGTTCTGACGGGGTGGCTGGGAGTTCCTGTGATGGCCGAGGGATGCCTTGAGACGATGCGTGCGCTGGGCGTGTGTTTGGGATGGGTGGGGTACGAACAGCGGAGGATGTCCATCCGGACGTGCTCAGCTGCGATAGCAAAGAAGCTACCGAAGCTGGCGGGAGAGAGGGCCTTGAATCGCGCACATCTTCCGGGACGGTTTCGGGATATTCACGGACTTGAGAGTGGTGCTCCGGACCAATGTGGGATGAAGATGCGTTGAGGGTGTCTTGCCACGCCTGAGAAGATCTCAATTGATCAAGAAGGGCTTTGACTGCTGTGGGATCCTGAACAATGATCTATTGTCGTGTCTGGGTGGACATCCGAAATTGGCTCACATTTATGTTGTTGGTGGAGTTCATCATTGGAGGTGTGCACCGCCACTAGGGTAGGGTACTTGTACTTGTGTACTAATCTACCTAATACTTTTTCCAACCTGACCAATAGTTGTAGTCATCACGGGTCAGCACAGTTTTGTCACCAGCGTACAAGTGCCGGATAGCCCGGGTGGCTTAGCGAGGGTGATGACAGAATGAACCAGACGAATTTCAACACACGAGGACGGACAATTGTACTCGTGCGTGAGAGTGCGAAAGGTGATGGTGATGGTGAGAGAACGCGGCGAGTTCGCGCGGGTGTTTGCCACGAAAGGATATCGTTCAAGCATGGCGGTGAATGGCCAATGCCCTGCGTTATGGTCGGACTAGGGGTAGCAATACCGGTCCCTTTAGCAGTGCACTTTCGTAAAGATGGCGGGGCATACGCCTAGCAACCCGTCCCATCGAGTCAAGCACTGTGTCCAGCGTCTCGTCTTTTGCACCACTTTACTGGCTGTGGCGGCCGGCTGCGGCAAAAAAGTGAAAGAACAATAAATATAATAATAATAAATAATCGTTTACCGGCCGGACATTTCCACGCTCCCGAACTTGCTCTCTCTCCTCTACGCCCCGCATCAACGACCACCTTCCTCGTTTCTTCCCTCTCCCTCCTCTTCATTTCCCACCCGCTTCATCCCTCTTAATCATTGTATTTCCTTGCATCAATTCCTCTTTGCAACACCCCTCCTTTTTTCCATCATGTCGTCCGATCGCGCAGATTACCCACAAGCAACCTCTTCTCATATGATGAAGACCACCAAACGCGGGAGACCATACCTAAAGGTTTCTTTTTCCCTTTCTTTTTCATTTCCACGATAACCTCCCTTCCCCAGGACACCCTTGATCTCTTCGCGACGCTCATCGTATCCCTTCAATTGACAACCCACAAACAGTACTTCCGCACGTTCCCAAATTCTTTTTCCACGTCAGCTCATCCCTTTCTCCCACTTTTTTTCCACTTTTGACCCTTCCCTCTAGCGATGAGGCTGCTCAGAACTTGGCTTCCTTGAAATTCTCCCAGTCCAACCGTGGGCCGGACCCAAGGGATAAATCACGAATAGTGACGACCACTACAACGACCACCTTCTCCATGACCCGTGAGATGGCAAAGGCCATGTGCCAACATTTTATGGATGCTCGTCTGATCGAAAACGCCGCTGATCAGGGGTCAAACTTATTCAAGGATCGTGGCACGTATGTCCTCACACCCAAGGGTCTCCACGTCCTCGAGCGATTCATCTCGAAAAATGGAATCAACTCCGATCACCTACAGCCCGTATTCGCCTCACAGCCTATATGTATCAAACTACTTCACCTCGAGCGTCGTACAGCTGACGATGAGATCATCGTCTCCCAGTCCGTTATAACAGCCCTATTTCGCCGTTTCGTTGGGCGCCAACCCAATTACCCTTCTCAAAACGCTTCAGCACCCCAAGATGCTTTCCAAGAGTACCACGAACGTTCGAAGGGCGTGCAGCTCATGGACGTGCAGGAAAAGGCACAACCTCTCTTGGGCAAAGCAACAGTCGTACACAGATTTTGTTTCGCCGCCGTCTCCGCACTTGAGTGGCTTTGCGATTTTACATCTGTTGTGGGCAGGGAGGAAGCGGCAGAGATGGCCGCCCAGTTTGTACGCTTCGGCCTCATCACTTTGGTCAGCGATAAGAGAAAAAATAATGACTCTGCCATCATTTTTACCGTTCGAGGCTCGGCTCCTACTGGTAACTCCCCTGTTAGTGTAAGTCTTCATCTTCCTTTTTGGCCGTGCAATTCGTCTAAATGAATTCAAGCAACATGGAGAATTCCGTTGCACAGCGAAGGCTATTTATAGAATAACTGATGAAGGACGACGAATTGCCCAGTGGGAGGAACATTCATCCTCACCTCATAGCTCCGTGACCAATTTGCATGAACGCTCCTCAATAGAAAGCGGTACTCTCGAGGCTGCCAAATTAGGACCCGAGGCCACCGCGAGTAGTGCTGACGCTAAGATTCACCGCCGGATATCCATGGCCGAGAGGCTCAACAGTGTTCATAGCGAGTCAAAGGAAGCGAAAGAAGCAAAGGCGAGTGTCAAGAGCAATACCGAACGCTTGAATCAGATTCTTGAAGAACCGTCCTATCGTGCGCTCTTCCGCGAATTTCTAAAAGCAAACTTCTGTGAGGAGAACCTCGCGTTTTGGATGGATGTCGAGGATTTCAAGCGCAAGTTCAGTATCACATCAAGTGCCCAGGCAAACAACCCCGTGGGTCGTGGAACCAGAGGAACACCGGGCCAAGCAGCAATGGAGAGACATCACGAATCACTCATCCAGACGGCTTTCCAGATTTACAACAAGTACCTTGCACCATCAAGCCAAAACGAGCTTAACATTGATCATGGTCTAAGACTTGATCTCGCTAGTTATCTGGGCGAGGTGATGACCAATCTGAATGGCAAAACTTTTGACGGCCAGGTGGATCCTAATCAAGCCGTTGCTTTCAATGCAACCCAACTGCAGATGCTCATCAAATTATATTCTCGCATTCAAACCCACGTATTACGCTTAATGGCAATGGACTCGTTGCCCAAGGTGGGTCATTCCCCTGTACTTAACACGACAAGGTGTTTACACTTGACTCATCCAGTTTATCAAAACTGAGCGCTTCATTGAGGCTAAACAGTGGCTTGGAGGTGATGCATCTGAGGACATTCAGTTTTTGACAAGTCCTCCTGCTCCACCTGGCCTCGGTAATGAAGAGATTGGTGGTGCATACATAACTGTGTCCGCGAGAGCCACTGAACGAGAACAAAGGCAACACCAGCTCCCCGGCTCCTCCATGACTTCATGAGCACGAAATCAGTCATTTTTTCTTCTCGCTTCTCGTCAGCAGACTTTACTGTTACCCCAAGATACGATATCCTCGCATTCTTCCTTTCCCCCCCCTCTTCATTGCACTGGGTTCGATTCATTCAGTACCCATTTGTTGTTGCCTTGCATTTCTTCTTTTGCCTAGGGCTCGCCTTCATACCTTCGTCACTAGCAGTAATCTTCACCGTTTTCTCGGCATCATCCAGTCTAGTTTCCTGGGCTTTCCTGTCATTCTTAACATTATTTTCCGCCTCCTGCCTGCATCCTCATCCCAGGGCGGTGTATGATCTACCTTATAATTACATGCATACCTATTGCCCCCTGCACAGGTGCATTCTTAATATATGGTTTCACTGTCTTATACCACATGGTGTCTTGATTCACTCAGCGTGGGCCGGAATAATAATAATGAAAGTCAGGTCACGGGACAGATGGACGGGGCGGTTAATAATATTATCTGAACCTGACAGTATCTTCAAGCACAGACCGTCAGAGATGTCCTGGATTCGAAATCCCAGTGGTGTTGCTCCAGAACCACAGCCGGCAGAAGAAATGGTGCCAGACCCTGGGGACCCTAAGAGGATGGTTTCCAAGAAGTCGGCGAACCAGCCTTTTCTCGCGTACGTGCGTTGATTGCGAGCAGCGTTGCCCATGCCTAGCCTCTCTACCCTAGTTACCACGAGTACAAACTTGAGCGAGAGAGGTTGCACCAGGCTTGGCTGCAGCGCAAGAAAGAGCGCGAGGAGAAGCTTGCACGAGGAGAGCAGGTTGGTCCTGCAGAAAGAGATCCCACCGCTGAAGAAGAAGTTGGCTTCCTTGGCCTCCTCAAGTTTATAGTCTACCTTCTTCTCATCATTGCTCTGGCGGGGAAGTTTTTCACTGGTAGCTTCCTCTGGGAATACGATGGTAAGTGGGCAAGGCTCAAGACGTATTGGCCGGTGAATGCGCATCCACCTATCCCCGCTGCTTACTATAACTTAAGTTTGGTATTGTACAGCAACCTAGCGGCCGTCTATTTTCGGAGTCATTCCTCGCCACCTTTGATGGGACGGACGCCAGCAAGCCGGTATACATCGCGGTAGGATATCCACTTTGTCCTCCATTGACAGAGGATACCTAACAATGACGCGAAGATTGACGGCGACGTTTATGACGTCTCGAGTAATAGACGCACATATGGCCCTGGGGGTCCATACCACAATATGTATGTTTCATCGTGCTATCTTACTCCGCGGTATTGTGACTGGTGGGCCAGGGCCGGTGTAGACGCGGCAAGATCGTTTGCAACCGGGTGCTTCGCAACACACCGTACACACGACTTGCGAGGATTGTCCGACCAAGAGCTCAAGGTGGGGCCATGCATTCTTTTAATATCAGTTAGCGTGACTAATCTATGACAGGGTGTGGCACACTGGAAGAAATTTTTTGCAGACCACAGGTCGTATTCCAAGGTGGGGAGAGTCGTTCATCCTCCCATTGACCCCCAGAGTCCTGTACCAGAGCATTGCAACCCGAAGCAGGAGGAACCGATAAGAGGCTCAGATCATGGCGACAAACCCTCGGCCCAGCCAGGTCCCTTGATGAATGACGAACCTGAACATCAAGAACTGTAGATTAAGAGCAAAGCTACTATAATATTTGAAATCATGAGTCTATGATAAATTGATAGTGGGCATGCAAGAGAAACATGGAATTATATGACTTTGATCATAGTGTTTCATAGATAGATGGTCACATCAACATAGCTGAAACTTGAATAAAGGGGTGTTCATAGGACGCCTTTGGTAGCGGGAGATTTTTACATCCGCCGCAAGCCTGCCAAACACAAACCATGAGTTTAAGCAGTGCAAACATTGCTGAAGCAGTCTAACTTGCTTGAGAAGGAGCCGCGTGTGTCATGAAGTAATTTCTTAGGATCGGGAAATCGGCAATCGATCCGTTTACCATAGAAGAGAACGGGCTGTCTCGGTACTTTGCAACGATAATATTGCCGCGCCATGCGGTTGACTCTCGAAAAGCCCTGCCTTGAATTTCTCGGATGCATTTGTTGACAGGGAAAGGCATTCCATCACGCGAGACGACGGGATAGAAAACGACGTAAGGTTGAGCAAATTTTTTGTTCATTCCGTCAAGCGCTTCGACAAGCTTTAGGGACGCAGTCGTCAGTGGCGTTTAACCGGGCGATCACCTCTGCTGTACTTACATGATAATGCCATGCGCGCGCGCCAAGGCCCTCTGCGATGTAATCCATATAAACTTCAGGGTGGGGCATCCGAGGTTGCTGGGTGCAGTGGGGAACGGCATGAGGGTCGGGTATCAACATCGGGCTCGTCATGAGCGGGACCATGTGTGGGTTCCGACCATCGGATGGAAAGAGAAGTGCCTCAAACGATAATAGCTGGTCCATGAAAATTAGGGCGAGAAGATGGATATGCGGTAAAAGTAGGTGAGTAGACAGGGAATAAAGTAGTTGGTTGTGGGTTTGGAACGTCGATGGTATAAGACGTGGAGTACCTTTGAGCAACGGAGCAAACAGAGGACCCTTATATATGTCCTGAAACGAGGTTCAGGGTGATTTCTAAAGGATCACATTGGCCTGTATAGAAGGCTAACGGAGTGGAACTAGCTTAGCACGAGGTGTAACCGGTCACAAGACTTGGCACGTACGATTGTTTGAGGCGAACGTAGGTGGTGGTTTATTGCAATAGTTGCGGTGATTTCATGTAAGTGATACAAGGATAGTATGAAGAAGATTAAAGGTGAAAGGATGTCGGCCATCAGTGAGTGATGAGGGTTTGGATCCGAACCTGGGACGGGATGGACTCCGCTGATCGAACCGAGCCGCGACACCGGGCCAGCACAGCGACACACACATTTTCAAGGGCTCATAGCAAATCATTCAGCGAAACAATCGCAAAACGGTTGACATAAAGCAACTCGCGCCGACCAGTGCTCTGTTTACCCGCTGACACGCTTCAGCCTCTTCACGAGGCGCGTTCCTGTCGCATCTGACAGTTTTGGGGTCACCAGAACTCTCCATTATTGCGCAGTGTGTACATTTTCCGCGATCTTGGACCCCCATTGCCTCCCCAGCCAAGACTCCGACTGTCACCATGCAGATGTCCTGTGTTCCGCCATTGCATCGCGCGTTGGCTAGGGTCAGATTCTTCCTTTTCGATTCTCCCGAACTCGAGATATATTAGACAGAAGATGAGCGTGTATGGCTTCACACCGCAAGTGGATGTCGTAGGTGGATCCAATGCGTAGATTCTATATTCATGTCCAATTTGATTTAGTTTTATTTACCCTCTCAAGTGCCCAGAATCCAGTTGCAGAATGTCATCCTTTGAAATTGTCGATCCCCAGAGGCACGCTCATTCTCTTGTGAGCCCGTTCTCTTCTCATCGTGTCATCTTGCTGTGTGTATCATATCTCCTTTGGGCTATTGAAAACCTGGGGTTGTCTAGCATGCTTGTATCGCGAGGTGCGACTAACCTCCAATCTGAAGGTCATGGTCCCCATTCTGTCGCGGTGTTTTTTTTTTTTTGGGATTCCTTGGCTCTGCCCATCTCTGGTGAGTTGAGATACACTCCGCCGGCGGGATTTCCAAGTTCCCTTGGGCGGGGATGTGTTTTACAGCCACGCCGCGTGCGTTTGTGTGT
>JBBPKO010000167.1:0-43564 GCA_038089295.1 Xerocomus amazonicus
TAATTGTCAACCAATATGCAGACTTCAATGGAAAACTCCCATTGAAGTATTTGATGGGGAAAAACCTGATATATCATATTTCAGGATATTTGGCACAAGGGCATATGTTTTTATGTATCCAGAATAGTGAAATGATAAACTATCATCAAGAGCTGAAGAGATGGTGTTCATTGGATATGAATCCAACTCAAAAGCCCATTGCTTCTAGCATATGCAAAGAAGGAGAGTGTTTGTATCACCAAATGCCACTTTTGATGAACATGTCTTCCCTTATTGTCTCAACAAGGAAATTAACAGACCAGAACCTTTATCTGATGATATACAACACTTTGAACCACTAGAAGAGGTAGAAGAAGATACTTAGGAGAATCCAGAACCTCTAGCAAGAGATCTATATGTGAAACACCTCTAACCTCTATACTAGGCCTAGATGAGCCTAATATGAGAGATCTAAGGAGAGGGAGCCTAGATAAGGAAAAATGCGAAGTAGAGAGGGGAGAACTGAGTCTATCTTGCTATGGGGCCTCCTGCCAGAGGGAGAACTCCAAGAGAACTTGACTGGGGAGTCCCCTGGTCAAGTTCCTTGGCCTTTATATACTATCTAAGTATTTACATGGGTTTTGACTAGATCTAGTGATTACATGGGCTAGGGCATAAGAAGGCATGTAAAGCACATGTAGAATAAAAGAATATACATGAGGAGTCCTTGCTGCAGTGGTAGCATAGCCCTAGGTATGACAGTTCGCATTTTTGATGCATAAGTCATCCTTGAGGAGATCTAAAGATCTGCCACAAAGCAGATAGAATCTGAGGGAGGTAAGGGCATCCATGGATGCTTCTAGATGCATATGGGTTGGGGGGAAGAGCTGGGGCCAAGGGATCGGTCCATTGGTCCAGGATTAATGGGCGAAGTTTTTGAGTTTAGGCCCCCCTATAGATTAGATTAGATAAGGGTGTCTTAGAGCGAAACTTGCTCTAGAAAATCAGGAAAAATAGGGAAAAATAAGAGAAAAATAGAGTGAGTCATAACAGGTGTGACAGAGGAAGCTTGCTATAAGACAGATGAGGGGAGTCCAAACAATAAAAAGGTCCATCATCACAGATGAGGACAAGTGGTGGAGAGGGAGGGAGGATGATGCAAAGGCAGTGAAGGGGTCTCCTTGGGGATAGGGAGAAGACCAGATGGAGAGTTGTTAGAGGTAGTAGGGGGAGTGGATGGAGAAGGAGGAGGATGATATAGCAGTGGTGAACTGGGAGCAGAGATATAAGGGTGGTGGGGGATAATTGGCTTGTCTCTTCCAGTGAGATACATGACTAGAGCACTGAGGTGGAGGGTGTGGATGAGAGGAAGTATGATCTACACCACTGGTTCATAGAGTAAGGTGTTGATTATGTCTCCTAGATGAAGACAGTAGAGAAGGTCAAGGGTCTGAATTCATGCTTGCACAATACAGATGCTACCCTTGGCAACTAAGACAAATGGTCAATCTCGGGGAGTGGCATCATTTAGCAGAAGACATAAGGTGGAATAGGTAAGGTAGAGTATACATCCTTTGAGTAGTGCATCATTTGCTAGAGGATGGGTGGTGATTTCAAGAAGAAGCAGGGCACTTTGCAATATGGCAGCATATAGAAGATGGTGGGGGAATTCAGATAGTCAATTTGCATGGATTGGGAAATGGTTAAGGATAGAGGGAGAGATGGATGGTTTAGGGTGGGAGGTTTCATTGTGGATATGAGGCATGATGTGAGAGGATGGGGAGAGGATCAAAGAGAATGTCATTGTTTATATGCATTGAGGATGGTCTGTGCATTGGCTAAATTTTTCTCTGGTTCCCATGTATTTTCAGCATGTAAATACCCCTTCCATTTAATGAGATACTTCTGCCAGTGTTTCAGACCTCCATGTTGTAGGATATACTCTATCTCCCATTGTTCTTCTTCATTTACTACTTCAGAAGGGGGTCATAGAGCAGATGGACCATATTCAGTGGTAGAGTAGAAGGGAGATAGAAGAGAAGCATGGAAGACATCATGGATCTTCCATGATGGCAGTGATTTCAATTGATATGCCACTGGAGATAACACTTATGTGATCAAGAAGGGACCTTCTTATAATGGATTTAATTTCTGCCAGGGGGTACTGTAGCAGAGATTCATGGCTTTTAACCATACCTTTTCTCCCACCTTCCATGGTCAGAACTTGCTACAAATCTGGGCATACATCATCCATTGTGCCACTTCATGAGCTGTAGAGACTTCTTGTCTTGCCTTATCTATATTGGCCAGTTGCTCTGTCAGAGTTGGAAGGAATATTTGACCCAATGGAGAATAGGCCCAAGGATCATACCCCATTAGGAGGGAAAAGAGAGAGCATTTCATTATCAAATGAGTAGAGGAATTATGGTGGAATTGGGTGAGAGGGAAGAAATCGAGCCAAGTGAATGGGTCATTACTGCAGAAGAGGTGTAGATATGTTTCCAATTCTTGGTTTACCCATTCAGATTCACCATTGGTTCGGGGGTGATAGGTGGATGAGAGGGCTACATCATAATTAAGGAGACAGGCTAATTCTCAAGCAAATGCAGAGGCAAATTGTGGACCTCTATCTGAGATGAGGTGGTCATGTAAGCTGAAATAAGGGAAAACATGTTTGAAAAAGAGAGCAGCGATGCCTACTGTATCAATCGATTTGGAACAAGGAATGAAAATCACCCTCTTAGTAAGCCCATGGTCGACCATGACCAAAATCAAGTTGAGAGAGCCAAATGGCAGAAGGCCAGAGACAAGGTCGATGGAGAGCTGCTGAAAGAGATGAGTGGTGAGCGAAGAAAGAGAGAAAAGGGGAGGAAGGACAGGAGAGGTGAGCGGTTTAGATGACTGACAAAGAGGGCAGCCAGCAATGAAAGAACAGATGAAGGAGGCCATACTAGGCCACCAATAATTGTGCTGGAGTAGAGAAAGGGTCTGAAATTGACTGCCATGACCACCAGAAGGGGAAGAGTGCACAGAAGAGACAAGAGAGTGACAAGAGAAGGGAGGGATGTAAAGATGGGAGCAGTAGTAGAGGAGGCTGTCATAAAAGGTCCAGTCAAGGAAGGTGGAGCAGAGAAAGAGAGGGGAACCCTTATGTATGCATTCAAAAGTGGAGAGAAGGAGAGGATCAGAGATGGAGAAATAGATAATTTTGTCCTGAAGGGCAACATCAATGAGAGAGATGAAGAGATCAGAAGGGAGGAGGGTAATGGAGGCATTGTCAGAGGATGTGTTGGAAGAGGTTGAGTGGGAGTGGGCATCAGTGGGCCCCATTGCAGACCCTGAGAGAATGAAGAAATGGAGGTCAAAATCCTGAAGGATTAACATCCAGCAAGTCTGATGACAGGAAAGATGATGGAGTTGACGGAAGTAAGAAAGGTTTTTCTGATTGGTATAGACAGTGACAGGGAAGCCAGTACCCCATAGATAATGCTTCCATTCAGTGAGGGTATGGATGACAGTGAGGAGTTCTCAATTGTAAATATCATAGTTACACTTGGCAGGAGATAGTGTGCAGGAAAGATAGGCACATAGATGTAGATTGCCATTCATGTCCTTTTACATCAGGACACTGCCAGTGGCAATGAGAGAGGCATTGGTCATAATGAAGAAGGAGTAAGTGATGTTAGAGAGGAGAAGGACAGAGGAAGAAGTAAAGATCCATTTTAAATGATTGAATGCCATCTGGCAGGCAGATGTCCAATCCCATGGGTGGTTGATGCAAGTTAGGGAATGAAGAAGGGCAGTGATGTGGGAGAAGTTTGGGATGAACTTCTGATAGAAATTGCAAAACCCTAGGTAAGAACAAACACCCTTCACAGATTATGATGGTATCCATCCAGTAATGGTGGAAACCTTCACTGGGTCCATTCATATATTATTATGAGCAACAATCAGCCTAAGGTATTTGACCTCTGTCATATCAAAGACACATTTTGACAACTTGAGGAAGAGGGAATGCTCACGAAGTCAGGCAAGGATGAGGCAAGTTCATTTGTGGTGAAGAGACAATATTGTCAAATGAATCAGTATGTCATCCATGTATATTACCAACTACCCTTTGGTGGAATAATCATGAAAGAGGTGGTTCATCAGCACCTGGAATGTAGTGGGGGAATTGCAGAGACTGAAGAATATGATGGTCGGTTCAAAAAGATCAAAAGGGGTAATAAAGGCGGCTTTCCACCAGTCTTCCAGCTTGATGAGCACATTATTATACCCCCAGTGGATATCCATCTTCATAAAAATAGTTGATCCCCAGAGTTTGTCAATTAATTCTGGAATGAGGGGCAGGGGGTAGACACTCTTAACCATATGATCATCTAAATACCAATAGTCCTGACAAGGACAAAGGTCACTGGTTTTCTTTGGGACAAAGAAAAAGGAGGATGTCTGTAGAGAGGAAAAAGGCACTATTTGACCAGTTTTCAAATGTTCATCCAAGAAGTTTTTACATGCTATCATTTCTTGGGGATTGAGCTGATATGTTTTCACCACTTTTGAGATGAAGTCAGGGGAAAGGGTAATGGCATGATCGAATGGTCACAATGGAGGTAGTGTTCTGAGCTTTGGTTAAGAGAACACATCCTAGTAGTCAAGGAGATATGATGGCCCTCCATAGCCAGGACACACAGATGATCTTGGGGGGTAGTGTCCTTCAGCAGAAGGTGAAGAGTAGAGTATGTTAAATAAAGCATACATCCTTCGATCAGTACATCATGGGCCAATGGATGTGTGGTGATCTCAAGGAGGAGAGGGGTGCTCTGTAGAACAGCAGCATAGAGAAGACATTGAAGGAATTGTGGAAGTCGGCTGGCATGGATGGGAAAGTCATCAGGGATAGATGGAGAAGTGGACAGAGTAGAGAAGAATGGTTCATTGCGGAAGCAAGGCATGACACTTGGAGGATGGGGAATTAGAGGGAAAAGCATTACTTATAAGCCCATAGAGTGGTTCATGTGCTGGCCAAATTCTTTTCCAGCTCCCACATATTCTCCACATGGGAATATCCTTTCCACTTGATAATGTTATGATTTTCCTTAGCATTACACTGAGTGGTCATTCTTGGTATGCTTTATCGTCTAACAATCATTGTCGTCACCCTATCCTATGTCCGCCCTACCCTATTGGTAGTCGCTTATACCATCCTGGCCATTCCTCTATTACGATTGGCAGTCCTAATGGCAGGACCCTTATGCAATTCCCCCATTGTTTGCCTTGTGTTACAGATCCCGGACCGGTAAGCCCTTGCCCTGTATCCTATTGTAGTATTACCCTTCACTCTGGCAATACCTCTTTGCCCTGTTCCACCACAGGCCGTTCCTGTTATTCCTTCCATATAGTTCTCTTCTCCACAGTATGCTTCTACACTACAGACTACACTTCTTCCTTCCTGCAGATGACCATTCCCATACAAACCCTTGACCCAGGGTTATGGACACTTCCATATACATACATACATAGCTTGGTCTGTGCGCCATTACCTATAGTATAAGTATGTACATACATGAGAGGAATGTCCCTCATCTGTATTCTCATCTTTACAGGGCTAGTCTTGGAATCTAGCTCAATCTCTATTCTCCTTTATTGTTCCCTTGGATCCCATTGTAAGACCTTCCATCCCGGAACCTACCCTTTGAGATCCCCTTTGGAATATGCCATCTGAAGGCCTCTGATCCCAGGATATAGCTAAGTCGTATCCAAGACAATCAACGTTGATGTCTTTCCACATCAAGGAAATAGACTCATAACAGATAAGATATTTCTGTCAGCCTCTTTCCCCTGAATGATCCAAGATATGTTCTATCTTCCATTGTTCCTTGTCATCAATAATTTCCACCAGAGGGCGAAGCGTCAGAGTACCAAATTCAGGGGTAGAGTGGAAGGAGGAAAGAAGAGAAGCATGGAAGACATCATGAATCTTCTATGATGGGGGAAGTTTGAGCTAGTATGCGACAGGGGAGAGCACTTGCATAATGGAGAAGGGACCTTTGCAAAGGGGATTCAACTTCTTCCATGGTGTACTTCAATGGAGATTAGTGGCCTTTAGCCACACTTTATCACCCACCTTCCAAGAGCAGAATTTGCTGTAGATTTGTATGTGCATCATTTGTTGGGTTAATTTGTGTATAGCAGCTGCTTCTTGTCATGCTTTATCTAAATTACTCAATCGTTCAGTTAAGGCAGAAAGGAATGTTTGCTCCAGTGCTGGATAGGCACATGGTTCATAGCTGAGGAGAAGAGAGAAGGGAGAGCATTTCATTGAGAAGTGAATAGAGGAGTTGTGATGAAACTGGGTGAAAGGGAGGAAGTCAGGCCAAGTGGACGGTTCGTTACTGCAGAAGAGGTGAAGATATGTTTCTAGTTCTTGGTTCACACATTCTGTTTTGCCATCAGTCTGGGGATGGTAGGTAGAGGAGAGGGCAATGTCATATTAGGAGAGACAGGCTAGTTTGTGGACAAAGGCAGAGGCAAATTGTGGGCCTTGGTCAGAAATGAGGTGATTGTAGAGGCCAAAATGAAGGAATACATGTTGGAAAAAGAGAGAGGCTATGCCCATAGCATCAATCATCTTGGAGCAAGGGATGAAAATTACCCCCTTAGTAAGCCCATGGTTGACCACGACCATGACTGAATCAAGGGGACCAACAGGGGGAAGGCCAGTGATGAGATTGACTGAGAGCTACTGAAAAGGATGGGTAGTGGAGGAGGAGAGGGGGGAAAGAGGGGGAAGGATAGGGGAAGTGAGTGGTTTGGAGGACTGACAAAGGGGGCAACCAGCGATGAAAGCATGGATAAAGGTGGACATGCCTGGCCACTAGTAGTCATGTTGAAGGAGGGCAAGAGTGTGGAACTGTCCCTCGTGCCTGCCTGCAGAGGAGGAATGCACAGAGAAAACTAGATCATGGTGAGAAGAGGGGGGAACATAGAGATGAGAGCAGTAGTACAAGAGACTGTCATGAAAAGACCAATCAAGGAAAGCAGACCAAGGGAAAAGAGGGGATCCTTCATGCATATGCTCGAGAGTGGAGAGGACAAGGGGGTCAGAGGGAGAGGAAAGAGCGATCTTCTACTAGAGAGTGAGGTCAATGAGAGAGATGAAGAGATCCAGAGGGAGAAGGGTGACAGTGGCATTGTTGGAGGAGAGGTCAAGAGAGGAGGAGTGGGAGAGGGCGTCTATAGGACCCATAGCAGAGCCTGGTTGAATGGAGAACCGGAGATCGAAGTCCTGAAGGAACAACATTCAGTGAGCCTGCCAGCAGGAGAGAAGATGAGGTTGTTTAAAATAGGAGAGATTCTTATGATCAGTATAGACAGTGATGGAGAGACCAGTGCCGTGGAGGTAGTGTTTCCATTCAGAGAGTGTGTGAATGACGGTGAGGAGTTCACAATCATAGATATTATAATTCTGCTCAGCAGAGGATAGCATGTGAGAGAGATAGGCACAGGGGTGGAGATCGCCATTCACATCCTTTTGCATCAGAATGCCTCCTATTCTAAGAGAGAGGTGTTGGTCATGACAAAGAATAGAGTGGTGACATCAGGGAGGAGAAGGACAGGGGCGATGGTAAACAGATGTTTGAGCTTGTCAAAGGTGAGCTGGCAGTCGGGGGTCCAGTCTCAGGGGTGGGTGACTCAGATAAGGGAGTAGAGAGAGGCAGTGAGATGAGAGAAGCTGGGGATAAACTTCTGATAAAAGTTACAAAAGCTGAGGAAGGAACAAACACCTTTGACAGACACAGGGGGGGATCAATCAGTGATGATGGAAATCTTAACCAGATCCATCTGTACACTATTGTGGATGACAATCAGACTGAGATATTCAACTGAAGACACATTGAAAACGCATTTGGATAGTTTGAGGAAAAGGGAATGTTGTTGTAGACAATCAAGGACTAGGCGGGTATAATCATGATGAAGGGACAGGTCAGTGGAGTGGATGAGGATATTGTCTATATAGATAACTAACCAACTCTGTGCAAGGTAGTCACAGAAAAGATGATTCATTAGGGCTTGAAACATGGTGGAGGAATTGCATAGTCTGAAAAACATGACAGTTGGTTCAAAGAGACCGAAGAGCATGATAAAAGTGGCCTTCCAGTGATCTGCAGGTTTGATAAGTACATTGTTATACCTCCAACAAATATTCATCTTCATGAAGATTGTTGACCTCTGGAGTTTATCAATAAGTTCAGGGATAAGAGGGAGGGGATAAGTGTTCTTGACAGTATGATCATTCAGATATCAATAATCTTGACAGAAACAGAGGTCTCCAGTTTTCTTGGGAACAAAGAAGAAGGGAGAGGCTTGTGGGGAAGTAGATGGGGTAATCTTACCAGTTTGGAGGTTGTCATCGATGAATGTCTTATATGCCTCCATTTCTTGGGGGTTTAACTGGTAGGTCTTGGCCACTTTGGGAACAAAGTCTAGAGAGAGGGTGATGGCATGGTCAAAAGGATATGAGGGGGGTAAAGTCCTGTCCTTCAGTTCAGAGAAGATGTCATGGTAATCTGCTATGAAAGAAAGGAGCATTGGATCTGCCTTTTTGATGTTTTGGGTGAGATCTATTGTGATAGTGGTTTTTGCTATTTCTTTGATGTTTTCAGTTATTCATTGTCATATAATTTCATTGTCTCCTTCCTTTTTGAGTTGTTTCTGTCTAGCTGCCTAATGTGTAATTTTCATGTTTGGAGAGGTGGAGAGGAATTGGAGAAGTTGTGGTTGTTTGTCATTTTCTTCAGCTAGTAAGTGAATAGCTTTTACTGTCCAATCGATGGTGGGGTTCATTTGCTGCAATCATAGGAACCTAAGGATTATTCATTCTTTTCCTAAGTTTGTGACATAGAGATCTTCTGTCCAGGAGACGTCCTGGAACAAGAGGGGCACTGTCACTTTCCATTGGATTTTACCTCCATCATTGCATATGCCATCAACATTATTTACCTGGAGGGGAAAAGAAAGGGGTCAGAGAGGGAGTTTGTGACATCAGACATATGCTTCATCAATGAAATTTCCTGTTGCCCCACTGTCTACAAGGGCAAAGAGGTCAACTTTCTTGGTAGTGGTGGCATAGAAGAAGAGGGGGATTCTCATTGCATTTCCATCATTTCTGCTAATGTACATTGCAGCTACCATAGAGGGAGGAGAAGGCATCAACAGTTCTTTCCTCCACTTTAAAAACCCTGGACAGTTGCTCTCACTATGGTTAATGTGTTTGGGCTTTCTTCTTCATAACATGCCTGTAGGATAGACTGAATATTTGTAGATGTGTTCCCTTTCTCAATGAGGGAAGAGACATATTGTTCTATTTCTGGGGGGGTAGAGGTGGCTTGTATGGCAGACGATTGGGCAGGAAAAGAAGGTAAGGGTCAATTGGCATGGGGGATGAAAGGGGGACAGGTTTGGCTTGGTTATGCTTCCCCTCAGTGTTTGCCAGTCCAACATCCAATCTTGTGACAGATGAAGCATCGGTTTTCCTGAATATGCTTTGCATGATTGGCCAAGATGAGGGTGATTGTGTCGACATCCATCACATTTGGGTCTCATCGTCGAACTCCTAAACTTCCTTCTTGATGATGATCTACTATGTGTTGCTGCTGAGCAAGGAACTTTGCTATAGCATCTACCCATCTGATGAGTGTGTTGGAGATGGTAGCCATGGAAAGGATCATTTGGGAGAGGTGAGAGTCTAATCCTCCTGCAAAGGTGTCAATTAGGGTGGTTTGATCAGCGATTCCAGAGCATGCGGCATGCAATTGGAAATCAGCAATATAATTTTGAAATCCATCCTTCTCGCAAAGATTCTGCACAGTATCCTACATTTTTCATTGTGCCATATCCTTATAGTTGAAAGGGAAGAAGGTCTTCCTGAAGTCTTCCATTAACTATTCATATGTCTTCTCTCCTACAGAGAATGCCAGGTTGCCGATCTGGTGATACCATTTTTCTGTGAAGGCTGTTCCTTGGCCCTTGGTCATCTTGCTTAACACTACGAGCATTTTCTTGCCATGGGTATCATAGATGTCAGGGTTCAATGTAAAGAAGGCTGTCATGGCCATTCCATAATGCAGCACATTGTTACGAACTTTCTACTTTTCTCCTTTGTCTTGTTACAATCCTCTCCATTCCTCTTTGCTTCCTTCCCTTTACCATATGTTCCCCTTTTGCCCAATGAATACTGTTCCCTTTCAGGCAGATTGTTTATCTTGCCTCATCTCTCTTATCTGATCCCCACTCAATTACTATCTCCCCATTACCCCAACCAATCGTTATTGCCCCACTGATGTCCTCAGATAATGCTTACGATAGGATGGTCTGTGCACCATAAGGAGTAGTATAAATACCCAAGTGCATGTAACAGTATCCTTAAGCTAGTTCTACGTAATCCAATATCATTCTAGTCTTGTCCTCATTGCTGTAAGACACTTCGTCTAAAAGCCTTGAGTAGTATCTTTTTGACCCTTTGTCTTAAAGGTACTCAAAACGTAACAAAAGAACTAGCTTCTTCCTCGCTGGAAGTTACCAAATGCCAGCATTCCACCCACATTCCAACCCCCTTCATCGAGTAGCAACAATGACAGTTCCACTACTCATTCTCATTCCTCCTCCTACCTTTCACCCTCCCCCATTTACAAGGACGACCCCCTTCCTGCTGAGGAAAAGATCTCCCCCCTTGAAATCACTCCACTCTCTGCACCACCACCACCTCTCCCCCTCCCTCCTTTACCTCCAATGGAAGAAGCTCTCAAACTCCCTCTGCCTGCCGCACATCCCACTGAACTAAAGGCTAGCTTGCCCAGAGACTTCTCTGGTGATTCACAAGATGCGCCACATTGGGGAATGGCCATGACAGCCTTCTTCATGCTGAACCCTGACATCTACAATATGAATGGAAAGAAGATGCTCATAGCATTAAGCAAGATGACCAAAGGCCGAGGACAGGCCTTCGCTGAAAAATGGTATCGCCAGCTTGGCGATGTAACATTCCCCGCCGGGCAAAAGACATATGAGAACATGATGGATGACTTCCACAAGACATTTTACCTGTTCAACTATAAGGATATGGCCTGAAGAAAAATCCAGGATATGGTACAAAACCTCTGTAAGAAGGACAGTTTTCAGAACTACATAGCCGATTTTCAACTACATGCCACACGGTCAGGAGTGACTGACCAAAATACCCTTATCAATGCTTTCACCCAAGGATTAGACCCTTGTCTCTCCCAGATGGTCCTCTCTTCCGCTACTGTCCCAGACACTCTCGAAGGTTGGGTAACTGATGCCTCCAAGTTTCATGCTCAACAGCAACGCATTGCCGACCTTCATCAAGGAGGAAGTTTAGTGGCCCACCGAAGAGATCCAAATGTAATAGATGTCGATGCTATCACTCTCTCCCCAGCCAACTGTGCTAAGCACATCAGGGAAAACTGTTGCTTCCTGTGCCATAAGATTGGGTGTTGGACTGGGAAACACTGAGGAGAAACACGAAACCCTTTCCCCTCCTGTCCCATAGGAGGATCTTCGTTCTCTCACCTCCGCACCTTCTCCACATCCATACCCTTCTCCCATCCCTTACCCCAACCTCCAACTCCAAACCAACCAATCATACAAACGGCAACCACTAATCTCATCGACTATGTCTCTTCCCTTATTGAGAAAGGGAATACTCCAATGAATATTCGAACAGCCCTGAGGGCAATGTATGAAGGGGAACAGGAAGATCCCCAGGCGATGGATATGGCCCGAACAACCGTCCAGGGTTTTTAAAGAGGAGGAAAGATCAGTCAATGTCTTCTCCTCCTTCCTCTGAAGTAGCAGCAATGTACACTAGTGTAAGCAATGAAAATTCTATATGAATTCCCCTCTCCTTTTCTGCTGCAAAAAAGAAAGTCAACCTTCTAGCCCTGGTGGACAGTGGGGCCTCAGGAAACTTCATTGACGAGAAACACGCTCGACAACTCCATCTCCCCCTCTTACTGCTTCTCCCTCATCTTCACATCAATAATGTAGATGGAACAAAGAACAGGGGGGGAAGTATCCATTGGAAAGCCCAAATTTGGTTAACATTCCAGGATGTCACCTGGACAGAGGAACTCTACATGACAAACATTGGGAAAGAACAGATTATTTTAGGATTCCTCTGGCTACAATGAATGAACCCTATCATTGACTGGGGAACAAATACAATTCAACTCCCATCACAAGATGTCGATGAACCCCCTTTAACACTCCAATTCCTGTCCTCTTCCCCCAACGCCAAAATTGCTCAACAACTTGCCTGCCAAAATGGGCTGAAGAAATGAAAAGACAAAGTGATTGCTAAAATGACAATCACCATAGAACTTGCTCAACAGAGCGACAGAAAGGAACAAACTCTCCCTCTGTTTATAGTGGACTACCATGATGTCTTCTCCAAACTGACAGAAGAGACCTTACCCCCATCTCGCTCCTTCAATCATTCTATATCTCTCTCTCCTGATTTCGTCCCACAAGTAGCGAAGACGTATCAGCTCAACCCACAGGAAATGATAGCGTGCCAAGCATTTCTTGATGAGAATCTTCGTACTGGCTGGATAACTCCTTCCCAGTCACCACAAGCATCCCCTTTCTTCTTTGTCCCCAAGAAAACTGGCGACTTATGACCCTGTCAGGACTATAGATATCTAAATGAACATATGATCAAGAACACTTATCCTCTCCCTCTCATTCCCAACCTTATTGACAAGCTCCATAGGTTATGGTTCTTCATGAAAATGGACATCCGGTGGGGGTATAACAATGTGCTCATCAAGCTGGAAGATCGATGGAAGGCTGCCTTCATCACTCCCTTTGGTCTGTTCAAACTGACTGTTATGTTCTTCAGCCTATGTAATTCCCCTGCCACTTTCCAAGCCCTAATGAACCACCTCTTTCATGACTACTTGGCACAAGGATGGCTCATCATTTACATGGACAACATCCTGATCCATTCCACCAAACTAGAAATCCACCACCTTCGCACCCGTCTTTTTCTTGACTGATTACAGGAACTCTCTCTCTTCCTCAAACTGGCAAAGTGTACCTTCGACACTTCGACGGTTGAATACCTGGGGTTAATCATTATGCATAACTCGGTGGGAATGGATCCCGTTAAGATTGCCGCCATCACAGAATGGTCCCCTCCTACAACAGTAGAACGAGTTCAATCATTTCTCGGATTCTGCAATTTTTACCACAAATTCATCCCCAGTTTCTCTCAACTTGCCGCTCCCCTTTACTCCCTCACCCATGTCTCTCATCCTTGGTTATAGACCCCCCAATGCCAGCATGCTTTCGACACATTGAAACACCTCTTTACCATGTCCCCTGTCCTCCTCCTCTCCGACCTTACCACTCTCTTCTTTGTCATGACTGATGCTTCTCTGCTCGCCACTGGAGGGGTCCTCATGCAGAAGGATGTCAATGGGGATCTTCACCCTTGTGCTTACCTTTCCCATATGCTCTCTCCAGCTGAACGCAATTACAATATCTACGATCAAGAGCTCCTTGTGGTGATTCATGCCCTCACAGAATGGAAACACTACCTTCGCAGAACAGGCCTTCCAGTGATGATCTACACGGATCATAAAAATCTCTCCTACTTTAAGCAACCCCATCGACTCTCCTGCCATCAAGCCTGCTGGATGTTGTTCCTTCAAGACTTCGATCTTCGTTTTTCCATTCAACCAGGGTCTGCGATGGGACCTGCGGATGCCCTCTCTCACTCCTCCACCGACGCCTCCACTGACAATGCAGATGTGACCCTCTTGCCCCCTGACCTCTTCATCAATCTCATTGATGCTGCCCTCCGCGACAAGATCGCTCTCTCTTCCCCCTCTGACCCTCTAGTCCTCTCCACTCTTGAATGTATGCACGATGGTTCCCCTCTTTTTCCCCGTTCCTCTTTTCGTGATTGGTCCTTCTCCAACGGCCTTCTCTATTTTCATTCCTGTCTTTATGTCCCTCCTTCTTCCCATCACGATCTTGTCTCCTCCGTTCATTCCTCCCCAGCAGGTGGCCATGGGGGTCAATTCCATACTCTTGCACTCCTCCAACATGATTATTGATGGCCCAGTATGTCGACTTTCGTTCACTCCTTCATCGTGGGCTGTCCGCTTTGCCAATCCTCCAAACCTCTCATCTCTCTGATCCTCCCTCCTCTTTCCCTCCTCTCCTCCTCAGCAACCCGCCCGTTCCAGCAGCTCTCTGTTGATCTTATTACTGGTCTTCCCCCTGTCAGCTCCTTGGATGTGGTCATGGTCGTGGTCGACCATGGGCTTACTAAGGGGGTACTTTTCATCCCATGTTCTAAATTGATTGACGCTGCCAGGGTTGCTACCCTCTTTTTCCATCATGTCTTCCCTCACTTCGGCCTTCATGACCAACTCATCTCTGATCAAGGTCCACAATTCACCTCTGCCTTCACACAAGAGTTAGCCTGTCTACTCAAATATGATGTTACTCTATCTTCTGCCTATCATCCTCAGATCGATGATCAAACTGAACAAGTCAACCAGGAACTAGAAACATATCTATGTTTTTTCTGCAGCAATGAACCAACAACCTGGCCAGACTTCCTCCCCTTCGCCCAATTCCACCACAATTCGTCCATACATTCCTTGACAAAGTGCTCCCCCTTCTCTCTCCTCTTGGGATACAAACCCCATGCTTACCCAACTCTTGGACAAACGTTTCTCCTAGCACTGACTGATCGACTAAATAACTTAGATAAAGCATGTTGAGAAGCTTCTGCCACTTACAAACTTTCTCAACAGCTGATGTGTGCACGAATCCACAGCAAGTTCCACCCCTGGAAAGTGGGAGATAAGATATAGCTAAAGGCCACCAATCTCCACCATAGTACCCCATGGAAAAGGTTCAACCCCCTTCAGGAAGGACCCTTCATCATCACTCAGGTTCTCTCCCCTGTGGTGTACTGGTTAAAGCTTCCTCCAACGTGAAAAGTCCATAACGTCTTCCACGCTTTTCTTCTTTCCACATTCCACAGCACCCCCAAATTTGATACTCCGACACTTCAACCACCAGCGGAAATTATTGATGAAGAGGAACAATGGGAGATAGAGCATGTCATACAGCATCAAGGGGGGAAGAACCGACAGAAATACCTTATCAAGTGGAAAGGGTATTCTCACACCAAAAATACATGGGAGCCAGAGCAAAACTTATCCAGCGCACAGACCATTCTCCTCACATATAAACGACGACATTCATTGTAGGAGAACGCTAACTCCTTGTAACATGCCCACTATTCACAATAACTTCGCTGAATCCGACTCCTCAACCACCCTTCCCATCCCCAACGATTTCCCCATCCACACCAACTGTCTCCCAAAGTCCCCCTGCCATCTTCTATATGCCGCCATCCTGCAAAGTGCTCCCCTCCTTCTCGAGATCACCACCAACCCCCTCACCTCAGAAGCACTCATCGAAGGATGTATGCTTTATTTAACATACTCTACCCTCCGTTTACTGCTTAACGCTGTGACTCCTCGCAATCGCCTCTTTGTCCTCACTGCCAAAGGTAGCATCTGTATTGCACAGACAAGAATCCAGACCCTGGATCTGCTATACCATCTTCATTTAGGGGACGTATTGGATACTCTGCCTTATGATTCAATGGCATAGATTATGTTACCGCTTATTTGTACCCTTCACCCATATGCGCTAGCTACTTACCTCGCTAACGATGGCGACGCACCTCCATCCCCCCGACTTTCTTCCCCTAGTCCCCCACCCTTATACCGCCCAGCACCTTCACCCTCAACTCCACCCACCACTCCAAACAACTCCTCTCCTGGCCTTCTACCCATCCTGGAAGAAATGCTATCCCCACCACCCTATCATCCTTCCTCCACCAACTCCTTGCCTCGAAGACAACAATGCCAGACGGTCCTCTCTTTCGGCCTCCCCTCCTCTGCCATCTGGAGGGTGGCATCAGTTACTCCTTCCGAGCTGTCTGGCATGTCTGGGAACTCCATCAACATTGATGCAGGGAGCCCCCCCTTTCTTCCCCTCAATCCCCTGGCTGATGGATGGGAATCCTTTTGTAGGTGGTGTGGAACATATGATTCTCACTTGGGTATTCATTGTCAGAACTACGTGTGCCCCAGTTGCACCCACTGAGCACCCAGCCACTCTCTCTCCAATTGCCCCAGCACCATATGCTCCACCTGTCATCTATCCCACGGGACCGCTCCTTACAGCCTCCTCTGTTCCTTCTGTCATCGAGTCCATGGGATGGCCCCTTGTCCCACTCCATAATGTACTGAGTGTGTAGGCATTCGCTGGGGAGACCCTTGTCCAGCTGTCAAGCATTACCGGCGGGGCAAGCATTTGGACGAAGAACTGTATGAACCCACTCCTCTCCTGATTGAGGATAATGAGGAACAGGATGAGTCATGGGCTGATAAGCACTAAGCCAGATGGCTTAGTTCTAAAAGCGGACCTTTTGTTATGAACTTTCTACTTTTCTCCTTTGTCTTGTTACAATCCTCTCCATTCCTCTTTGCTTCCTTCCCTTTACCATATGTTCCCCTTTTGCCCAACAAACGCTGTTCCCTTTCAGGCAGATCGTTTATCTCGCCTTGTCTCCCTTATCTGATCCCCACTTGATTACTATCTCCCCATTACCCCAACCAATCGTTATTGCCCCACTGATGTCCTCAGATAATGCTTACGATAGGATGGTCCATGCACCATAAGGAGTAGTATAAATACCCAAGTGCATGTAACAGTATCCTTAAGCTAGTTTTACATAATCCAACGTCGTTCTAGTCTTGTCCTCATCGCTGTAAGACACTTCGTCTAAAAGCCTTGAGTAGTATCTTTTCGACCCTTCATCTTAAAGGTACTCAAAACATAACACACATCAAGAGATTCACCAGAGAAGTCACTGGGTAACCCAGCCTTCAATTCAGTGGGACATGGTGGTACTACTACTGCTTCTTCCATTGGAGGGAGGGGAAGTAGAGGGGGAGGAATGGGAAGGGGGGTGATTTCAAGGGGAGAGATTTCTTCTTTGACAGGCAGAGAGGAGGGAGACAGATATGGAGAGGAACTGGTGTGAGCAATGGAACTTTTGTTGTCACTACTCAATGAAGGGGGACAGAATGTGGGTGGAATGCTGGTGTTTGATAACTTCCAGTGAGGAAGAAGCTAGTTCTTTTGTTATACTTCAAAGTACCTTTAAGATGAGAGTCGAAAAGATACTATACTCAAGGCAAAAGGGAGATCTTGCAATGAGGATAAGACTAGAATGACATGGTATTGCATAGAACTAGCTTAGAGTAAAGATGTTACATACACTAGGTATTTGTACTACTCCCCATGGTGCATAGACCAACATGACTAAGCATTATCATAGGAAATCAGTGGGAGTGATAACGATCTGTTGGGGATTGGGGAAGATAGTGATCAAGTGGGGATCAGATAAAGAAAACGAGGCAAGATACAGATCTCTGCCTAGAAGGGGAATAGTGTCCATATTGAACATAAGAAGCAATGAGGAAATGCATAGGGGAGACAAGGAAATAAGAAAAATCGTAACATCTCCCACTTCTTCAATACACAAGAGCACAATTACCCTATCTATGATAAAGAACTCCTAGCAGTAATAAGAGTATTAGAAGAATGGCATCACTACCTTATAGGAAGACCTACCTTTGAGATCTGGACAGACCATAAAAATCTGGAGTATTGGAAGCATCCTCAGACTCTATTTGGAAGACAGGCTAGATGGCATGCCTTGTTACAAGAGTTTAACTATACCATTGTCTACAAACCTAGGTCCTCTAATGGAAGAGCAGATGCTCTCTCCAGATGACCTGATCATGGGGATGTAGTCTCTGACCATAATCAAAACATTACAGTACTCCCAAAAATACTATTTATAAATAACATTTCACTTTCTTCCTCCTTCTATGAATCTGTACAAAAAGAAACACAAAAATTAAAAAACTTAGAAATACCTACTTTCACTTATGATACTACAAATGAGGTTTTTATCAATCTCAATCAAAAAGTCTATGTCCCAGAAACTCTACAATTAGAACTACTTAATATCTGTCATGATTCACTCCTAGCAGGACATTCTGGTCAAGCCAGAACTTTACATTTGCTCACTAGACATTTCTCTTGGCCTGGAGTAACTAAAGATACCAGAACTTATGTAGATAGCTGCCAAGTGTGCACCCAAACAAAGGGATCCTCAAAGACACCAGCAGGAAAACTTTTGCCTCTACTAGTACCCACAAAACCATGGACAGATCTTTCTGTAGATTTTATAACTGGATTACCATCTTCCAACAAGTTTGATTCCATCTGTGTTATTGTGGATTGATTCCCAAAAGAGGTGGTCTTCATTCCATGTTTCAAAACCATCTCTTCAAAACAATTAGCTTCCTTATTTAGAGATAATCTTTGGTGTATTTATGGACTCCCCTCCTCAATTGTCTCAGATAGAGGACCTCAGTTCATATCTGAGTTCACCAAGGAACTGTGCAAACTTCTTGGCATCACACAGAGAATCTCTACTGTATACCACCCTCAAATAGATAGTCAAACAGAGTGCATTAACAGAGATCTGAGACAATATCTCAGATCATATGTTGCTAAGAAACAAGAGGAATTGGTGGAATGGATCAAGATAGCACAGTTTCATCACAACAATTCCCTCACTACAGCCACTGGCACCATCCCCTTTGCAATCACCAGAAACTACTTCCCCTACTTAGGATTTGAAGGCAAAGCTACAGATCTAGGAGGCAATATGGGAAGGAATGTGCTAAAAGTCATAAGGAAATACAACAATCTTTGGAAGAAACTAGAAATAGGATGAAACTGCAGAGAGATAAAAAGCAATCTGAAGCACTAGACTATCACATAGGAGATAAAGTGTGGTTGTCAACAGAACATCTAAAACTCCCTTACACTGTCAAGAAGCTTACTCAGAAATGGATCAGACCATATACCATCACTAGGGTGCTTCCAAATGCTGTCACACTTTGCTTACCAAAGAGTGTATCCATCCACTCCACAGTTAATGTCTCAAGAGTGAAACCTTACAGAGATGTACTACCAGGACAACCCAAGCTTAGACCTGATGCCATAGAAGTATCTGAGGAAGGTTATGAAGAATATGAAGTGGATTACATTGCAGGATCTCATATGAAAGGAAAAAGAATGGAATATCTAGTACATTGGAAAGGTTGAGATGAAACAGATCACACTTGGGAACCAGCAACACACTTGAAGCATGCAGAAAAGACAGTTGAGATATATCATCATAAACATCCTTCTGCACCTCACAAACTACAAGGAATAACTATGCAAGAGTTTGCTTCTCTGTTTCACAACAAAGGACCAGATATCTCACCTAACATGAGCTCTAGACTAGATCTAGAGACTGGGACTGATATTTAAGAGCGACTCATTTCCTCTTACATTCTCTCATCACCCCAATAAACCTTCCATCACCTCCATCATTTCCTACCATGTTCATCACCACCACTCTTATCCTCCTCACCTGCCTAGCCTCCTTCCTATTCCTTCTCCTTGTTATGATTTTGCTAGCCAAGTGGCTGCAATCCCACTATCCTAAGCCTTTGTCATCGCTCATCTAGTGATGGGCTCGATTGTACTTGCCCTGACACATCTCTATTGTATAGAACATGATACTCTTACCGAGAAACCCCTTACATTGTGGACAAATCGTCTATTGGCCGATGTTCCTTTCTAGCACACTTCCTCCGTCTGAATAGCCATGACGCTATTGTTGGACCATTATGTAATCCTTCCCGATCAGGTGTACCCTTGACTCTGATCTATATGCACACATGGTGTGGAACACCATACTTCCATGATCTGCCGGGATGCCATCCCATGCTTCTCTGTTCCCTCGAGGTTCCTTCATGTTCTGCCTCAAGGCTAGTCGCCTTCCATAGTAGGTATAGGGTTCTATAGGTCTTAGGGTATTTCCATACATGTACTTGGTCTGTGCATGTATCTCTGTAGTATATAAGAGAGGTACTTGTAGCCAGATGAACCCTAAGTTCATCTTTAGCTTATTACCGTGCCACTCCCCTCCTTGCCATCTTGGGCAATATATCCCTTTTCTCATATCTATGTCCTTTGTAACATCTGGGTCCACAGCATGATAAGGCCGTAAGCCTGTGGCTAGTAAGTTCAAGGGTATAGACCTCAAGTGTATGCAAGCACAACGTTGGTATCAGCGGCACATCATCGTGACTGCTTCCCGTGGCATGGTTGTAACACTCCTCACCACCATCACCATCTGCCTCACCACCCTCCTACTATTCATCACCTAGCATTCCACCACAGGCTAAAGGCCTGCTTTTATTCACTTCTGGAGATCTACTAGAGGCTTTACACTTATCACAGGGGACTCCTTTCAATTTGAGCCAGATTCATCCAGCAACCATGAGTGGAACCCAATGTGGGGAGTTGTGCCAGCAGAGGTGGGAATCCTTGGTTCTGAGATACAGACTAATGCAGGACACTCATGGAGAACCAACAGCTCAACAGCTGCAGTGTGGGGGACTGGTACAGGATGGGAAATACCTTTAACATAAAATATGTATTAGATTTCTTTTCTGCTTCTTTCTTTTTTCCTTTATTCTCTCTTAGACAACTGTACTACCTCATTACTAGACCCTACCCTAGATTGTGGAGACCATGGTGTAAAAAGGACTCTGTAGAAATTAGGGTAGATAAAGTAGTTGAAGTTACCTCTTCCTAGATACCTAGCAGTAGGGACTTCTGCCATAAAAGGGGGGGTAGTGTTACAACATCACTACTTTATTTTGCAAAAATGTACACTTTATATACTACACTTAGTTATCTTCACCATTCCTCACTCTTTCTTCAATACTTCATAATCTTTTTGACTTTAGTTGGCTACATCTGGTACCAACTACTTATTTAGATTACTCCAAACATTAGGATGCACAGCACCAACCACAGTAAGGTCTGTGCACAGTAGCTATATCATATAAATAAGTAGGAACATGTACTAGATACTCTAGCCTAATCCATTTGTACTTTTGTTGGCATTCAGTCTCCTGGACTTGAGCTACAGAGTATTAAGGAAGAGTCTCACTCCATCTTCATCTCATTCATCCATCTCTCACTCTATCTCTTGCTAGTCTTGGTGGAATACTGTAAGATTGTCCAGCCAGTGTAGAACCATTAGTCCTTGAGACTTAAGGTCATAACAGAGGATAGGGTAAGTTTTTCCTGTAGGGCAGTGTTGATTAGAGAGATAAAAAGGTTGGAAGGGAGTACGGTGATGGAGACATTGTCAGAGGAGACATCAGGGGAGGAAGAATAGGACAGAGCATTGGCAGGGCCCATTGCTGAACCCAGAAGGATAGAGAAATGGAGGTCAAAATCCTGAAGGAAGAGCATCCAATAGACTTGGCAGCAGGAGAGACAGTGAGGTTGACAGAAATAGGAGAAATTTTTGTAGTCAGTGAAAATGGTGACAGAAAGGCCCATGCTGCAAAGGTAGTGTTTCCACTCTATGAGCACATGAATCATGGCTAATAGTTGATACACCTCTGATCTCTGTACTAGGCCCTGATAAGCCTAATATGTGAGATCTAAGGAGAGGGGGCCTAGAGAGGGAAAATCTGAGAAAGTGAGGGAAGTGGGACTGAGTTTATCTTGCTTAGCACCTCCTCTAGAGGGAGATCACCAAGAGAACTTGACTGGGGAGTCCCCTGGTCAAGTTCCTTGGGCTTTATATACTAACTAAGTATTTACATGAGTTGTAGCTGGATCTAGTGATTACATGGGTTAGTGCATAAGGGGGCATGTAGAGAGCATGTAGAATGGAAGGGTATACCCATGGTGTCCTTGCTGCAGTGGCAGCATAGCCCTAGTCATGACAGTTCGCATTTTGATGCCTTAAGTTACCTTTGAGGAGATCTGAAGATCTGCCACAAAGCAGATAGAATCTGAGGGAAGTAAGGGCATCCATGGATGCTTCTAGATGCATATTGGTTGAGGGGAAGAGCTGGGGCCAAGGGATCGGTCCATTGGTCCAGGATTAATGGGCGAAGTTTTTGAGTTTTGGTCCCTCCTATAGATAAGATAAGATAAGAGTTACTTAGAGCGAAAGTTGCTCTAGAAAATCAGGAAAAATGGGGAAAAATAGGAGAAAAATGGAGTGATTCATAACAATAGTTTGTGATCATAAATGTCATAGTTTTGTTCAGCAGGAGAAAGAGTCCAAAAGAGATAGGCACAGGGGTGGAGTTCACTATTGACATCCTTCTGCATGAGTATGCTGTCAGTTGCAACTAGGGAGACATTGGTCATAACAAAGAAAGAGTGGGTGACATCAGAGAGAAGAAGGATGGGGGAGGAGGTGAAGATGCTTTTGAGATGGTTGAAGGCAGTTTAACACTCTTGGGTCTAATCCCATGATTACTCAGTGTGAGTGAGAGAATAGAGGGGCATAGCAATATAGGAGAAGTTGGGGATGAATTTACAGTAAAAGTTACAAAACCTGAGAAATGAACAGACTTCTTTAACAGATTTGTTATGTTTTTCCTTTTCTCTTGCCTACTCCTATGCTTTCCTTTATGTTTCACACCCAGACGCTATTCCTTTTCTAGGCAGATCTTCTTATCTAGCCTCATTTCCCTTATCTGATCCCCAGACGATTGCTATCTCCCCATTCCCCAGTAGATCGTCATCCATCCCCATGTGATCGCTATCCTTCTCCAATGGATTGTTATTGCCCCACTGATTTCCCTAGATAGTGCTTGGTCAGGATGGTCTGTACACCATGGGGAGTAGTATAAATACTTAGCACATATACCCTGTACCCTAAGCTAGTTCTACACAATACTACATGGTCCTAGTCTTGTCCTCATTGCTAAAAGACTTTGTCTTAAGCTTTGAGTAGTATCTTTTCAACTCTCGTTCTAAAGGTACTCGAAGTGTAACAAAAGAACTAGCTTCTTCCTCACTGGAGGTTATCAAATGCCAGCATTCCACTCATATTCCATCCCTCTTTGTCGAGCAGCGATGATGATAGCTCGGTTGCTCACTCTCACTCCTCTCTCTATCTTTCCCCATCCTCCACTCTCGACAATGCCTCTCTCCTGACCGAAGAGAAAATCTCCCCTCTAGAAATCACTCCCCTCCCCATACTGCCACCACCACTCCCCCTTCCCCCACTACCTCTAATGGAAGAAGCTCTTGACCTCCCTACTGCTGCATATCCCACTGAACTGAAGGCCGGCTTACCCAGTGACTTCTCTGGTGATTCTCAGGATGTGCTGCACTGGGGAATGGCCATGACAGCCTTCTTCACCTTGAACCCAGACATATATGATACACATGAAAAGAAGATGCTTGTAGCATTAAGCAAGATGACTAAAGGCCAAGGACAGGCCTTTGCAGAAAAATGATACCACCAGCTTGGTGATGCAACATTCCCAGCCGGGCAGAAGATGTATGAGAATATGATGGATGACTTTCACAAGACATTCTACCCATTCAATTATAAGGATATGGCACGAAGAAAGATGCAAGACACCATACAAAATCTCCAGGAGAAGGATGGTTTTCAGAATTATATTGCTGATTTTCAGTTGCATGCCACATGGTCAGGAGTTGTTGACCAGAACACTCTTATTGATGCCTTTGCTAGGGGGTTAGATCCCCATCTCTCCCAGATGATCCTCTCTTCTATGGCAGTACCCGAGACTCTTGCTGGTTGGGTAACAGATGCATCCAAATTTCATGCACAGCAGCAGCGCATCGCCAACCTCCACTGAGGGGGAACCTTAGGTGCACACCAAAGGGACCCGAATGCGATGGACATAGATGCAATCACTCTCTCTCCTACCAATTGAGCCAAACATATCAGAGAGAATTGTTGCTTCCTATGTCACAAGGTTGGATGCTGGACTGGTAAACATTGAGGAGAGTCAAGAAACTCTATTCTCCCTCATCCTCCGTGCTTCCTCTCAGCTGCTGGAGGACTCTCCTCTACTCATCCTTGCCCCTTTCCCTAAAACTCCTTTAACCATCCCTTACTCTGTCCACCGATTCAAGCTCAATCAGATATATGAATGGCATCAACTGATTTAATGGAATACGTTTCTTCCCTCATTGAAAAAGGGAATACCCCTGCAAATATTCACTCAGTATTGAAAGCGATGTACAATGTTACAATTTTCTGTAGCGTTACACCAAGTAGTCATTCTCAGTACACTTTACCATATAACGTTCATCGTCTTAACCCTATCCTTCGTACGCTCCACCCCGCTGGTTATCATCTATACCTTCCTGGCTGTACCCCTTATTCACTTGGCAGTCCTTATGGCAGGACCCTTATGTATTTCTCCTATCCCATGCCTCATGTTCCATGTCCTGAACCGGTAAGCCCTTGCCCCATGTCCTATTGTAGTATTACCCTCAGCCCTTGGGATACCCTTTACCCTATTCCCCATTGGGCCGTCTTCCATTTGATACATAATATGCTTCTCTTCCCCACAGCATGCTTCTATGTTGCAGTTATGCTTCTTCCTTCCCGCAGATGACCATTCCTGTACAAACCCTGGACCCAGGGTTATAGACAGTTCCATATACATACTAGCATAGCATGGTCTGTGCACCTTTACCTATAGTATAAGTATGTATGTACATGAGAGGAATGTCCCTCATCCATATTCTCATCATTACAGGGCTAGGCTTAGGAACCTAGCTCAATACTATCTTTCTTTATCATTCTCTTGGATCCTGTTGTCTATGACCTCCATCCCGGAACCCATTCTCTGAGATCCCCTTTGGAATACACCATCTAAAGGCCTCCAATCCCGGGATATAGCTAAGTAGTATCCAAGACAATCAACGTTGATGTCTTTCCGTACCAGGGAGATATCTCATAACATATGAAGGAGAACAAGAGGACCCTCAGGCTATGGATATCGCCTGAGTAACCATCCAGGGTTTTTGAATCAGAGGAAAGAGCAGTCAACATCTTTTCCTCCTTCCTCCCCTAAGGTAGCAGCCTTGTACACTAGCATGAACAAACAAAATGCTATGAGAATCCCCCTCTCCCTCCAAACTGCTGTCAAGAAAGTCGACCTCTTTGCCCTAGTAGATAGTGGTGCCTTGGGAAACTTCATCAACGAAAAATATGCCCAACACCTTCATCTCCCACTTGTACCACTTTTTCCCCCTCTTCGTGTCAACAATGTGGATGGAACCAAGAACAGAGGGGGAAGTATCTGCTGGAAGGTGTGAATCCATTTAACATTTCAGGATGTTGCCTGGACAGAGGAATTACTCATCACCAGTATAGGACAAGAACGAATTATCCTGGGATTCCCTTGGCTACAATGCATGAATCCTGCCATTGACTGGGTGACAAACATGATTCATCTACCACCCTTATTATCTGATGATGACACCGACGAACCTTCACTGGCTCTTCAATTCCTTTCTGCTTCGTCCAATGCCAAAATCGCTCGCCAATTGGCCCATTGAGAGTGGATGAAAAAGGGGAAAGATGAGGCCATCGCCAAGATCACTATAGCAACAGATCTTGCACAGAAAAGCGACAAAGCAGAACAAACCCTTCCTTCATTTATAGCCAACTATCATGACATCTTCTCCAAACCAACAAAAGGAACCTTACCCCCATCTTGTCCATTTGATCATTCTATAACCCTTTCCCCAGAATTTGTCCCATGGGTAGCTAAGACTTACCAGCTCAATCCCCAAGAGATGATCGCATGTCAAACATTTCTTGATGAAAATCTTCACATAGGCCGAATAGTTCCTTCTATATCACCACAAGCATCCCCCTTTTTCTTTGTCCCTAAGAAGACTGGCAACCTACAACCTTGCCAGGATTATCGATATTTGAACGAACATACGGTTAAGAATGCCTATCCCCTCTCTCTCATCCCTGACCTCATCGATAAACTTCATGGATCACAGATTTTTACTAAGATGGACATTTGATGGGGATATAATAATGTGTTGATCAAACCAGAGGATTGGTGGAAGGCTGCATTCATCACTCCCTTTGGTTTGTTTGAACCGACTGTCATGTTCTTTGGACCTTGCAATTCTCTTGCCACCTTCCAAGCATTGATGAACCATCTCTTTCATGATTATCTAGCATAAGGATGGCTTGTCATTTATATGGACAACATCCTTATTCATTCCATGGAGCTCAAAATTCACCATCTCCGTACTCATCTAGTCCTTGACCAATTGAGAGAACATTCCCTCTTTCTCAAACTCTCAAAATGTACCTTCAATACTTTGTTGGTCAAATACCTTGGACTGGTTATCACCCACAATAAGGTGGGCATGGACCCGGTCAAGGTTTTGGCCATCACAAGTTGGTCCCCTCCCACGACCATCAAAGGTGTTTGGTCCTTTTTAGGATTTTGCAATTTCTATCGCAAGTTTATCCCCAGCTTCTCTCATCTCACTGCTCCTCTTTACTCTCTCACTCACATCTTGCACCCCTGGGATTAGACCCTGTAGTGTCAACAAGCTTGTGACACTTTGAAGCACCTCTTCACCATGTCTCCTGTTCTCCTCCTTCCTGACCTCACTGCTCCCTTCTTTGTTATGACTGACACCTCTCTCCTCACCACAGGAGGAGTCCTCATGCAAAAGGACACCAATGGAGATCTTCACCCTTGTGCTTATCTCTCCCATACACTTTCCCTGGCCAAATGGAATTATGATATATACGATCAGGAACTCCTTGCCATAATCCAAACCCTCACAGAATGGAAACATTATCTTTGAGGAATGGGTCTCCCTGTTACTGTGTATATGGATCACAAGAACCTGTCCTATTTCAAACAACCTCATTGACTTTCCCATCGCCAGGCTTACTGGATGTTGTTCCTTCAGGATTTTGATCTTCACTTTTCTGTTCAACTGGGATCTGTTATGGGTCCCACTGATGCCCTCTCCCATTCCTCCTCCCCAGATGTCACTTCTGACAATACTGACATAACTCTCTTACCCTCTGATCTCTTTAATTCCCTCATCAATGTCACCCTTTGTCAGAAAATTACTCTTTCCTCTTCCTCTGATCCCCTTGTCCTTTCTGCCCTCAATTGTATGTGGGAGGGCTCCCCTCTCTTCCCTCATTCTACCTTCTGTGATTGGTCCTTCATGGACGGTCTCCTTTATTACCGATCCTGCCTTTACATTCCTCCTTCCTCCCGTCATGCCCTTGTTTCCTCCATCCACTCCTCTCCCATTGGCAGTCATGGCAGTCAGTTCCATACCCTCTCCCTCCTTCAGTGTGACTATTGGTGGCCTGGCATGGCTACCTTTGTCCATTCCTTCATTGCCAGCTGCCCTCTCTGTCAATCTTCCAAACCTCTCACCTCATCTATCCTCCCTCCTCTCTCCCCTTTCTCCTCCTCTGTGACACACCCTTTCCAACAGCTCTCGGTCAACCTCATTTCTGGCCTCTCTCTAGTGGGGTCCTTTGATTCTGTCATGGTTGTGGTCAACCATGAGCTTACTAAGGGGGTCATTTTCATCCCTTGTTCTAAGTTGATCGATGCAGCAGGCATCGCTTCCCTCTTTTTCTACCACATCTTCCCATATTACAGCCTTCACAACCAACTTATCTCTGATAGAAGCCCACAATTTGCTTCTGCCTTTGCCCGAGAATTAGCCAGACTCCTCCAATATGATATCGCTCTCTCTTCCACATACCATCCTCAGACTGACAGAGAAACTGAATGAGTAAATCAGGAATTGGAAATGTATCTCCATCTGTTCCACAGTAACGAACCCTCCACCTGGCCCGACATCCTTCTCTTCACACAATTTCATCATAATTCCTCCATCCACTCCTTGACGAAATGCTCTCCTTTTTCTCTTCTCCTAGGATATGAACCACATGCTTATCTAACCCTTGGATGAACCTTTATCCCTGCCCTGACCAAACAATTAGCAACCTTGAATAAGGCTAGGCGAGAAGCCTCTACTATGTACGAACTTACACAACAAATGATGTATGCACAAATCCATAGCAAATTCTGCCCCTGGAAGATAGGTGATAAGGTGTGGTTAAAAGCCACCAACTTCCACCGGAGTACCCCATGGAGGAAACTTAATCCCCTTTGGGAAGGACCCTTTCTTATCACTCAGGTGATCTCCTCTATGGCATACCGGCTGAAACTTCCCCCATTATAGAAGATTCATGATGTCTTCTATGCTTCTCTTCTCTCCACTTTCCACTCTACCCCTAAATTTGGGTCTCCTATGCTCCACCCACTTGCAGAGATTATCAACAATGACGAACAATGGGAGATAGAGTGTATCTTACAGCATAAAGAGAAAGAAGACCAACGGAGATACCTTATTAAGTGGAAAGGGTATTCACATGCAGAAAACACCTAGAAACCAGAAGAGAATTTGTCCAATGCACAGACCACTCTTCTCACTTATAAGCGATGCCATTCCCTTTGAAGGCCCTAGCATTTCTCCTCTCCACAATGCCTGCACTCTGCAATAACTTCTCTCTAGCTGATTCCTCCACCACTCTCTCCATCTCCGACGATTTTCCTATCCATACTAACCACCTTCCTAGATTCCCCCAACGTCTTTTATATGCTGCTGTCCTCCAAAGTGCCCCTTTACTTCTTGAAGTCACCACAAGTCCACTTGCCACCAAAGCCCTCATCAAGGGATGTATGCTTTACCTCACTTACTCTACCCTTCACCTCTTGTTGAACGATGCTACCCCCCATGATCACCCCTTTGTTCTCACTGCTGAAGGCAGCATTTGTATTGCTCAGGTGAGAATCCAAATGCTGGATTTACTCTATTGTCTCCATCTTGGCGATGTCATTAACACTTTACTGTATGATTCCATTTCTCAGATTATACTTCCCTTTCTTCACACCCTTCACACCCTTCACCCCCACGCTCTTGTTACCTATTTAGCTGGGGGTGATCCTATTGTCTCTCCATGTTCCACTTCTCCAAGCCCACTGCCATTGTATTAACCCCCACCATCTCTGTCCACCCCTCCTACCACCCCTCAGGACTCTCCTCCTGGCCTTCTCCCTATTCCAGAAGAGACTCCATCTCCACCTCCATGACGACTTTCTCCCTCTACTACTTTTCTCCGACATCAACAACAGAGGATGGTAATGTCTTTTGGTCTCCCCTTGTCTGTCATTCGTCAACTGTCATCCACCACCCCCTCTACTCCCCTCAGCACATATGCCAACCCAATCGATGTTGATGATGGCCCTCCATTCCTCCCTCTCAATCCCCCAACTGATGGGTGGTGTTATGCTTGGCCCAGATAGAGACAAGCATAGCCCTTGAAGTGGTTCTGAATTGTAAGCCTTCGAGTAGAAGGTATCTGCCTCTTGGAGTGGGGGACTTGATCATAGTTCTGAGAGTTCGGTGAAGTGTAGTCATCCAGTCACTCTGCGGAGCAAAGGCTAGAGAAACCAATGGATAGATCGACTAGGTATCGAAATATACAAGGGAGATCTAGCTTAAGGACTACTCGTTACAAGGTGCTGGTTTAAATAGATATCTGAATGGTGCACAGACCAAGCTATGTCTGCTGCAGAATGAGTCACTATGAGTCAGAATGAGTCATAGCCTTTGTAATGTAGCTATTATAGGATCAAAGGAGATAGAGAGAACATGAGGTCTTCGAGAAGTAAGACCTAGAAAGGAAATAGCATCTGATCAATGGGAAAAAGAGATAAGATCACAGAAAGACTATCAAATGGTCAGAAAAGGAAGAATCATGGAAAGATAAAGACGTAGTCCAAAGAAAAGAAGATAAATCATAACAGGTGGAACTCTTTCTGCAGGTGGTTCGGAGAGTATGACTCTCATCTAAGCATCCATTGCCAGAATTACATTTGCCCTAGCTGCACCCATCACGCACCCAGCCACTCTCTTCCGAACTGCTCCACTGCAGTTTGCCCCATCTGTCATCTCTCGTATGGGACTGCTCCTTGTTCCACTCTCTGCTCCTTCTGCCATCAGAGTCATGGCACAGACCCTTGCTCAACTCCACAGTGCACCGAGTATGTCAACACCTGATGGGGCAACACATGTCCAGCAGTGGAGAGATATCGCTGATGGTATGGCGTAGATGACGATGACCTATATGAACCCTCTCCCCTTCCGGCTGAAGATTATGAAGAGTGGGATGAGTCCTGGGCAGGTAAACATTAAGCCAGGTGGCTTAAGTCTAAATGCAGACCTTATGTTACATTTTTCCTTTTCCCTTGCCTACTCCTATGCTTTCCTTTACGTTTCACACCTGGACACCATTCCTTTTCTAGGCAGATCTTCTTATCTAGCCTTGTTTCCCTTATCTGATCCTCAGACAATTGCTATCTCCCCATTCCCCAGTAGATTGTCATCCATCCCCACATAATTGCTATCCTTACCCAATGGATTGTTATCGCCCCACTGATTTCCCTAGATAGTGCTTGGTCAGAATGGTCTGTGCACCATGGGGAGTAGTATAAATACTTAGCATATATACCCTGTACCCTAAGCTAGTTCTACGCAATACTACATGGTCCTAGTCTTGTCCTCATTGCTAAAAGACTTTGTTCTAAGCTTTGAGTAGTAACTTTTCAACTCTTGTCCTAAAGGTACTTGAAGTGTAACAAGATTGAGGAGGGGTCCAGTTGATGATAGCTGACACTTTTACCGGATCCATGCAGACATTATTGTAGGATACAACAAGCCCAAGGTAATCCACCTCAGAGGCATCAAAGACACATTTCGATAGTTTGAGTAAAAGGGAATGTTCTCGTAAGTGATCTAGCACTAGGCAAGTTTGTTTGTAGTGGAGAGTTAGGTTGGAAGAGTGAATGAGAATGTCATCCATGTAGACCACTAACCACCCTTGTGTAAGGTAGTCATGAAATAGATGATTCATCAGAGCCTAGAAGGTAACTAGAGAATTACAGAGACCAAAAAACATAACTGTCAGTTCAAAAAGGCTGAAAGGGGTAATGAAAGTGGCTTTCCAGTGATCTTCTGGTTTGATCAAGATGTTATTGTACCTCCAACAGATATCCATCTTGGTAAAAATAGTGGAGCCATGAAGTCTATCGATAAGGTTGGAGATGAGAGGTAGGGGATATGCATTTTTCACAGTGTGGTCATTGAGATACCTGTAATCTTGACAGGGATGGAGATCACCTATCTTCTTTGGTATGAAAAAAAAGGTGACACTTGGGGAGAGGAAGAAGGAACTATTTGACCAGTTTTGAGATTTTTGTCAAGAAAGGTTTGACAAGCAATCATCTCTTGAGGATTGAGTTGGTAGGTCTTTGCTACCTTTGGGATGAAATTGGGGGAAAGAGTGATGGCATGATTGAATGATCGAGAAGGGGGTAGCTTTTCCTCCTTCAGTTCTGAAAACATGTCTTGATATTCTTTAATAAAGGGGAGTAAGACGACTTCAGTGGGGGTTATTTGTTACACCAGATCTATGGATAGTGTCATTCATCCTATCATTTCATCCTTCTGGGAAGATTCTTAACAAGCTAATTGACAAGTGATTTTCTGATTTAGTGTTAGAAAAGGGCCAGATGAACTCCAAGTAACTCCACTGTAATGGAGTTGAGGGGCTGGGACTTTGGCTTCACCATATGTGGTGTACTCTTGCACAGAAATCAGAGTCCTGAATTTACAGAGGGTCAGGAATGGAGGTGATCAATGAGATCAGATGAAGGGGGAGAATGTCGATTCTTGTCGATATTCAAACTAGGGAATTACAGGGATGTAATGAAGGGTTTAAATACTAAGATGAGAGACAATCACATGTTAAAAAAGACATAGGGGTGAAAGGTGTATCATAGCAACAAATGAAATATTGAAGATGGAAAGGAGGACAGCTGTACCAGTGACATTGGAGTGAGGGAAAGGAGGACAATCGAAGGTCTCGGAGATGTCAATCAAGTTAGGGGTAGCAACTGTCAAGTGTCAATGAATAACATAATCATAGGTAAATCAAACATGAATGGTCCAAAGATCCGAAGTATCAAGGTTAAGGAGAATGAACTGGAGTTGCATCAAAATGCACTCAGAGTTGGTATGGAGATAGTGGAGTAGCTTGGAGGTACTAGATATGACATTTAGAGACACAGAGAGGAATTGAAGGAGGAGAGGTTGTGTTTCTGCACTCTTAGTCAGTTCAATTGAGATGGTTTGAGTTTTCCAATCAATAGATGGATTGGTTCATTGAAACCAAGAGAATCTGAGGATTACTTTTTCTTTCCCTAGGTTAGTGACATACACCTCTTCTTTCCACAAGTAATCTTGAAAAGAGAGTCAGAGTGTGGTGGTCTAGCAGATTTTCCCTCCACCATTTCAAGTACTATCAACATTATGAACTTGTAATGGAAGTCAGAGAGGATGAAGTGGGAGGTGTAACATTCAGACATACATTTCATTGATGAAATTTCCAGTAGCTCCACTATCCAGTAGAGCAAAGAAGTCGACTTTGAGAGCTGTGCAATAGAGAATGAGAGGAATTCAAATTGCATTGCTGTTCTCAATACTAGTATACACTGCAGCAGCTATTTCATTTAGAGGGGAAGGCATCAACTTTCCTTTCCTCTGTTCTAAAAATCCTTTACTACCATTTTCACTACATGTTGGACCTCATTCTCGTCTTCATAGCAAGCTTGTAATACAGCACAAATGTTTTCAGATGTATTTCCTTTTTCTAAGAGAGAAGTGACATATCACTCAGGTGGAGTGTCCATAGTTCACACTGTCTGGGGTTGTTGTTGGGGGATAGGAGAGAGGGGATGGGAGCAAGTAGGAGGAAGATGGGTATTATTAGAGAGACAAGAGGAATAGGGTGATTGTTGTTCTCTGTGATGTTTGCCAGTCCAACATTCTATTTTGTGGCAGATGAAACAGTGGTTTTTGTTACGTTTTTCCTCTACAAACATTTTTCTTGCCTTATCTTGATCTGATCTCTTCTTATTGATGGACACTATTTTTCCTTCTAGGCAATGATCACTATCTTGCCTCATGTTCCTTATCTGATCTCCAGCCGATTACTCTCACCCCAAAACCCCAACTGATCTTAATCATAGCCCCATAGATTGGTATGATAATGCTTAGTCAGGGTGGTCTGTGCACCTCTGGGAGTAGTATATATAGTTAGTGCCTTGTATCGGTAGCAGTAAGCTAGTTCTACACAATCTTATGTTGATCTAGTCTTGTCCTTATCACTAAGAGTCTTCGCCTCAAAGCCTTGAGTAATATCTTTCAACTTCATTGTTGTAAAGATATTCGAAGCATAACAAAAGAACTAGCTTCTTCCTCACTGGAAGTTATCAAACGACCAGCATTCCACCCACATTCCACCCCCCTTCATTGAGTAGCGACGATGACAGTTCTGCTACTCACTCTCACTCCTCCTCTTATCTTTCACCATCTCCAATCCACGAGGACGTCCCTCTCGAGGAAGAAATCTCCCCCCTTGAAATCACTCCCCTCTCCGCACCACCACCTCCTCTCCTCTTTCCCCCACCACCCTCTATGGAAGAAGCTCTTGAACTCCCTGCTGCTGCACATCCAACTGAATTGAAGGCTGGACTACCCAGTGACTTCTCTGGTGACTTGCAAGATGTACCACACTGGGGAATGGCCATGACAGCCTTTTTCACTCTAAACCTGGACGTCTATGATACAAATGAAAAGAAAATGCTCGTAGCATTAAGCAAGATGACCAAAGGCTGAGGACAGGCCTTTGCAGAAAAGTGGTATCGCCAGCTTGGTGATGTAGCATTCCCTGCTGGGCAGAAGACATATGAAAACATGATGGATGACTTCCGCAAGATGTTCTACCCATTCAATTACAAAGATATGGCCCAAAGAAAAATGCAGGACATCATACAAAACCTCCGAGATAAGGACGGTTTTCAGAATTACATTGCCGACTTTCAGTTGCATGCCACACGGTCAGGAGTGACTGATCAAAACACCCTCATTGACGCCTTTGCCTGAGGATTAGATCCTCGTCTCTCCCAGATGATCCTTTCATCTGCCACCATCCCCAATACCCTCACCGGGTGGGTCACTGATGCCGCCAAGTTTCATGCCCAACAACAACACATTGCCGACCTTCATCGGAGAGGAACCCTGGCAGCCCATCGCAGGGACCCAAATGCAATGGACATAGATGCAATCACTCTCTCTCCGGCTAATCGCACAAAGCATATCAGGGAGAATCATTGCTTCCTATGCCATAAAGTAGGATGCTGGACAGGCAAACATCACGGAGAGGCAAAGAATGCAACCCCTACCTGTTCCTCATTCCGTCCTGGAGAGCCTTTTCCCTCCTCTCCCCGAACCTTCCCCCCTCGACCCTTGCCTCAACCCCCTGCCCAGATGCCATCCACTGTATGAATGGCAATTACCGAATCGACAGAATATGTCTTGCCCCAGACATCACCCACTATATGAATGGCGACTACAGAATTGACGGAATATGTCTCATCCCTTATCAAGAAGGGAAATACCCCAGTAAATATTCAAGCAACTTTGAAGGCCATGTATGAAGGGGAACAAGAGGATCCCCAGGCAATGGACATCGCGAGGCTTACAACCTCAGGTTTTTAACAAGGAGGAAAGATCAGTCAATGTCTTCCCCTCCATCTTCAAATGTAGCAGCAGCAATGTATACTAGCACGACCAATGGAAATGCTATGCAAATTCCCCTTTCCCTTGCTGCAACCAAGAAAGTCGACCTCTTTGCCCTAATAGATAGCGGAGCTTCAGGAAATTTCATTGATAACAAATATGCTCAACGACTCCACCTTTCTCTTTTACCACTTCTTCCCCCTCTCCAGGTCAACAATGTTGATGGAAGCCGAAATGGAGAAGGCTCCATTCGATGGAAAGCACTCATCCCTTTAACGTTCCAGGATGTCTCCTAGACAGAGGAGCTTCTTGTAATGAACTTAAGCAAAGAACAAATCATCCTCGGATTCCCCTGGCTGCAATGAACAAATCCGACCATTGATTGGGCAATGAACACCATTCATCTACCATCCATAACATGGGAGGAAATCGATGAACCACCTTTGTCCCTCCAATTCCTCAACGCCTCCCCAAACCCGAAGATTGCTCGAAAACTCGCTTGGAGGGAGCAAATGAGAAAGGAAATGACCATCGCCAAAACCACCATCATGACAAACCTCACCCAGGGAAGCAAGAAAACTGAACAAACCCTTCCCCCATTCATTGCCAATTATCAAGATGTTTTTAGTGAGCCGATGGCAGGAACTTTACCTCCGTCTTGCCCATTCGACCACGCTATTATTCTCTCCCCGAACTTCTCCCCTCAAGTAGCAAAGACCTATCAACTCAACCCTCAGGAAATGGTCACTTGCAGGAAGTTCCTTGATGAAAATCTTCAAACAGGTCAGATAACCCCTTCAATGTCACCCCAAGCTTCTCCTTTTTTCTTCATTCTGAAAAAGACCAGAGGTCTCCAACCATGTCAAGATTACCGATATTTAAATGAACATACGGTCAAAAATGCTTACCCTCTCCCCCTCATTCAGGATCTCATAGATAAACTTCAGGGATCACACATTTTCACCAAAATGGACATTCGGTGGGGATATAACAATGTCCTCATCAAGCCAGAAGACCGATGGAAGGCCGCTTTTATCACCCCTTTCAGCCTGTTCGAATCCACTGTCATGTTCTTTGGTCTGTGCAATTCTTCCACTACTTTCCAGGCCTTGATGAACCACCTTTTCCGTGACTACCTAGCCCAGGGGTGGTTAGTTATATATATGGACAATCTCCTCATCCACTCAACTGAGTTGCAAATCCACCACATTCGTACCCAACTTGTCCTTGAATGACTCTGTGAACATTCTCTCTTCCTTAAACTTTCCAAATGCACGTTCGACACCTCGTCAGTCAAGTATCTTGGGTTGATCATCACCCATAACTCTGTCAGGATGGACCCAGTCAAACTCACAGCCATCATGAGTTGGACCCCTCTGACAACGGTTAAAGGAATTCGATCGTTCCTAGGGTTTTGCAACTTCTACCGAAAATTTATCCCTAGTTTCTCCCATCTCGCTGCCCCTCTCTACTCCCTCACTCGTACCACCCATCCCTGGGCCTGGACTTTGCAGTGTCAGCAGGCTTTTGACACATTGAAACATCTATTCACCATATCTCCGGTTCTCCTTCTCCCAGATCTTACTGCCCCTTTCTTTGTAATGACTGATGCCTCTCTCCTAGCTACGGGAGGTGTCTTAATGTAGAAGGACGTCAACGGCAACCTCCACCCTTGTGCTTACCTCTCTCAAACGCTTTCCCCAGCCGAACGGAATTATGATATCTATGATTGGGAACTTCTTGCTGTCATTCATGCTCTCACAGAATGGAAGCATTATTTGCAGGGGATGGGCCTTCTGGTCATGATCTACACTGACCATAAAAACTTGGCCTATTTCAAACAACCCCATTGTCTTTCCCGACGTCAAGCCCAGTGGATGCTATTCCTCCAAGACTTCGATCTCCGTTTCTCCATTCAGCTGGGATCAGCTATGGGCCCCGCTGATGCCCTCTCCTACTCCTCCTCCTCCAACGTGTCTAATGACAATGCCGACGTCACCCTTCTCCCCTCCAACCTTTTTGTGAACCTCATCGATGCTGCTCTTTGTGACAAGGTCACACTCTCTACCCCCTCTGACCCTCTCGTCCTCACCACCCTTGAACATATGCGGGAGGGCTCCCCTCTCTTCCCTTGCTCTTCCCGTCTCAACTGGTCCTTTGAGAATGGCCTCCTTTACTTCCACTCTTGTCTTTATATTCCTCCTTCCTCCCGCCATGCCCTTGTTTCCTCCATTCATATCTCTCCAGCCGGCAGTCATGGCAATCAGTTCCACACCCTTGCTCTTCTCCAGTGTGATTATTGGTGACCCGGCATGTCGTCCTTCATTTGTTCCTTCATTGCCAGCTGTCCTCTCTGTCAATCCTCGAAGCTGCTCACTTTCCCCGTTTTTCCTCCTCTCTCTCCCCTTTCCTCCTCTGCAACCCATCTGTTCCAATAGCTCTCCATCAATTTCATCAGTGGTCTCCCCGCCATTGGTTCTCTCAATTCTGTCATGGTCATGGTCGACCATGGGCTTACTAAGAGGGTAGTTTTCATCTCTTGTTCCAAATCAATTGACGTGGCTGGAACTGCTGCACTCTTTTTCCACCATATTTTCCCACATTTCAGTCTACATGACCAGCTTATCTCAGATCGAGGCCCACAATTCACCTCAGCCTTCGCTTGGGAGTTGGCCCACTTACTTCATTATGATGTTGCCTTGTCCTCTGCCTATCACCCCCAGACTGACAGGGAAACGGAACGTGTAAATCAGGAACTAGAGGTATATTTACGCCTCTTCTGCAGCAACAAATCCACCACTTGGCCCAAGTTCCTTCCATTCGCCCAGTTCCACCACAACTCCTCCATACACTCCTCCACTAAATTCTCCCTCTTTTCCCTTCTCTTGGGTTATGAACCACAGGCATACCCAGCCCTTGGAAAAACATTTATCTCTGCTCTGACCGACCAGTTGAACAAATTGGGTAGGGCGCAACAGGAAGTGTCCGCTACACACGAGCTATCATGTCAGATGATGCAGGCAAGAATCCACAGCAAGTTCCGTCCGTGGAAAGTAGGAGATAAGGTGTGGTTGAAGTCCACTAATCTCCGCTGAAGCACCTCATGGAAGAAATTAAACCCGTTGAGGGAAGGACCTTTTGTTATCACTCAGGTGGTTTCCCCTGTGGCATATCAGCTGAAACTTCCCCCAACATGGAAGATTCACAATGTCTTCCACACTTCGCTTCTCTCTTCCTTCCACACTACCCTCAAGTTTGGAACCCTGACGCTTCGCCCCCCACCAGAGATTATTGAAAATGAAGAACAGTGGGAGATAGAGCGTATCATACGCCACAAAGGGGAAAAGAACCAACGGCAGTACTTGATCAAGTGGAAAGTGTATTCTCATGCTGAAAATACCTAGGAACTGGAAGAAAACTTATCTGGTGCACAGACCATCTTACAGGAATATAAGGATTCCCGTCATCTCCGTTGACTTTTCCTCCAGATGCCTGCTATCCGCCACTTATTCCACATAATGTCTGAATCATCCACTGCCTCTGTTCTACCTGACCTGATTCCCCTCCATGCCAATCTCCTTCCCATCTTCCCTCACCGTCTTCTTTTTGGTGTCATCCTCCAGGACGCCGTCTTTATGATGTTGATCAGCAACCACCTGTTACGTTTTCTTGTTCTCTCTACCCCTATACTCAATTACCTTTCCATGATCTTTCCTTTTCCACTATATGATAACCTTTCCATGATCTTGACTGTTCTTACCACGACCCGGACGCTATTCCTGTTCTAGGCATAGATTGTTCTTTTGCCTCGTATCCCTGTTTCTTCCCTTCCTTGATGGTTGCCACGATACAATAGCTATGACTCGATATAACTCACTATGAGTCATTCCGCAGTAGGACACAGCTTGGTCCGTGTACCAACAGAATACCTATTTAGACTAGCAACCGAGTACATGGGTTCCTTAAGTAGTTTCTCTCTTGTATCTTGCGACCTACTCGTCAATAGATCCACTGGTTTCTCCAACGTTTACTTTGTGAACCTCTTGGACGTTCTACTTCACCGATACTAGATCCAAGACCTCCGGCTTGAGAGGCAACGATACCTTCAGCTCGAAGGCCCAGATCCAGAACCCTCTTGCGAGGGCTACGCTCGTTCCTACCCGGACCAAGCGTAACACCACCCTCTTGCCAATGAAGCCATGCTAGAGACATGCAACCTTTATTTGACGTACTCCACCCTCCACCTTGTACTATATCAGCTCACCCCTCATGATCGTCCACCTGCCCTAGCAGCTGAAGGAAGCATCTGCATCGCACAAGCCCGCATTCAAACTCTCAACCTCCTCTTCCTCCTTCACTTTGGAGACATAATCAACTCTCTCCCATATACCTTAGTTGCACCCATCTTTTCCCCCCTCTTATGCACCCTTCATCCGGGGGTGTTACGAACGTATTTGACACAGGATGATGACCCCATTCTTCTCTGCGTCTGTTCCGCTACTCTGTCGCTCCCAGCACTCCCTCATCGACCCCCTACTGAAACCTCTCCTTCATCTCCTCCTCCTCCAGAATCTCCCTCACCACCTCCTCTTGTCCCCCCAACACTGCCAGACAACCGCCAAACACCTACTCCTGCCCCTCATCATCGTCGAACTAGACGACAAGCAATTATGTCATCCTTTGGGTTATCCACATCCGCTATCCGCCAACAGACTTTCCTTCACCAGCCGGGGACACGGGAAGAACCCATAGACATAGACACTCCACACGACTGGAACAGCTATTGCATTCACTGTGGAGAGTACGACACTCACCTGGGTATTCATTGCCCAACTTATACCTGTCCCTGTTGTTAACGAGTTGCTCCAGGGCATTCTCAAGAAAATTGTCCAGCAGGCATCTGTTCTACCTGCAGACATGCTCACGGTTGGGCCCCTTGCCCCCTATCAGACTATAATGTGAAAGCAGAGGACAATGACCTCTACAAACCGACTCCCCTTCCAGCTGAAGACCACGATGAACGGGACGAAGCATGGGCAACCAAGGGTCAATACTAGGGTGATGAAGTATCAGTCAGGTGACTGATGTCTAAAACAGGAGCTTTTGTTATGTTTTCCCTCTACGAACGTTTTTCTCGCCTTATCTTGATCTGATCTCTTCTTATTGATGGTCACTATTTTTCCTTCTAGGCAATGATCACTATCTTGCCTCGTGTTCCTTATCCGATCCCCAGCCGATTACTATCACTCCAAAACCCCAACTGATCTTAATCATAGCCCCATAGATTGGTATGATAATGCTTAGTCAGGGTGGTCTGTGCACCACTGAGAGTAGTATATATAGTTAGTGTCTTGTATCGGTAGCAGTAAGCTAGTTCTATGCAATCTTACGTTGATCTAGTCTTGTCCTCATCGCTAAGAGTCTTCGCCTCAAAGCCTTGAGTAATATCTTTCAACTTCATCATTGTAAAGATATTCGAAGCATAACAGTTTTCTCTGATATGCTTGGCTTGATTTGTAGGGGAGAGAGAGATGACATCTACCTCCATTACATTTGGATCACACCATTGGACACCTAGACTTCCTCCACATTGGGGGTTGGCGATTTGCTGCTGTTGGGCATGGAACTTTGCTGCAGCATCCACCCACTCAATTAAGGTGTCCAGAGGAGTCGCCATCGAAAGGATCATCTGGGATAGGTGAGGGTCTAACCCCATTGCAAAGAAGTCAATCAAAGTAGTCTGATCAGTGAGACTAGATCATGCTGCATGCAATTGGAAGTCAGCAATATAATTCTAAAAGCCATCTTTGTCTCATAGATTTTGGGTAGTGTCTTGCATCTTCCATCATACCATGTCCTTATAGTTAAATGGGAAGAATGTTTTCCTGAAATCCTCCATCAACTGTTCATACATCTTGTCTTCATTGGGGAATGCAGAGTTGCCAATTTGTTGGTACCATTTCTCTGCAAAGGCTATTCCTTGGCTTTTCATCATCTTGCTTAGTGCTACTAACATCTTTTTGCTGTTGGTATTACAGATATCAGGGTTTAGGGTGAAAAAGGCTGTCATGGCCATTCCCCAGTGTGGGACATTGAGAGACTCCCCAAAAAAGTTACTGGGTAGTCCAGCCTTCAACTCTGTGGGGCGTAGTATAGCAGCAGTGGCAAGGTCTTCCATGGGAGGTAATGGTAGAGGTGAATGGGGAAGGGAAGGAGGAGGGCCAGAAATGGGAGTGATATCAAGAGGAGAGATTTCTTCCTGAGGGGAAGGAGAAAGGTATGGGAAGGAAGTGGTTTGCACATCTGAACTTTCATTGTCATTGCTACTTGATGATGGAGGTTAGAATGTGGGCAGAATACTGGCATTTGATAACTTCCAGCTAAGAGGAAGCTAGTTCTTTTGTTATGCTTCTTTTGCCTTGACGACTATAGAGTTTGTGAAAGATGAAGATACTCAAGTGAAAAGGAGATCTCACTATGAGGACAAGACTAGACCACATATGATTGTATAGAACTAGCTTACTTTCTATAGTACAACAGTGAAGGTTATATACTACCCTCTCTGATGCACAGACCATGCTGACTAACTACTGTGGAATAAGTAAGTTGGCTACAGAATGATCTCTTGGGGAAAGGGAAGTTATGGGGTGAAGAACATAAGATGATCGGAAGAGGAATCACCTAGAAAGGGAATATTGTCCCAAGAAATGTAAAGTGAGAATGGGGAAGACAGATGTTTCGAAGAGAAAAACATATCAAATGAAACAAAAGAGAAAGTTGTAACACTACTCACCTCCTTCAAGGCTTTCAGAATGATCATCAGCAATATCATAATCAAAGATGTAATCAAAGATATAATAACATCAGCTCTAATCCACCACTTTCACCATCTGTTCCATATTCTCTACCTCCTAATCAGCAAGCAGGTTCATTTAACCAATCCTATCTATCAACTGCTTTATCTGCTATATATCCATCACATATCAATCTGCATGTGTAGGAGGAACAAAGAATCCAGCAGGAACAGAATTGACTTCAACAGATCAGATAGGAGTTGATGGTACACCAAAAACATGAACATGAACAACAAATGCAAGTATAGCAGCAGGAGTTGCAAAGACAAGCAGAACATCAATCTTTCTTGCAATGGCAATGTCAGGAAATACAAAAACAAGCTATGGAGCAGGAAAGGCTTGCTGAGAAATAGAGATTAGCTTGGTTTAGACAACAACAACAGCAGCAGCAAAGAGCTCATGAACTGTAAATATTAGAGTTGCAAGAACAGGAGCAGGAAAATCAGTGGCACTTGCAGATACAACAACATTTGCAACAACAGCAATGGTTAAATCAAGAGAGAATACTTGAAGAGCAAAGAATTGCAGTACAATATCAGAAGATAGAGCATCAGAGAATACTTGAAGAACAAAGACAAGCAGTGCAACAACAGGAGATAGAACATCAATAACTTCTTGAGGAGCAGAGACAGGTAGTACAAAGGCAGATAATAAAGCATCAAAGATGGCATGAGGAACACCAGCTGATATTACAACAGCAGAGAATTAATGAGATGCAATTGCTGGCTTTACAACAACAAGAGCAGGAACATCAAAGGCATCTTGAATTACACCAAGAAGCTATATATCGACAGGAGCAACAGCAAATGGATCAAGAGTATCTTTCTATTGAACAAGTCAGACAACTATCTCAAGCTTTGCTCTCTAAGGCTCTGAGTGAATACAGTGAACATTCAGCAAAGCATTATGAGCAAGACCAGGAAAGACAAGCAGCTGGTCATGATCTAGATTCTTCTTCAAGCCCTTCCTCTGTTTCTAGCACTCCCTCTTCTTCACCACCATCTATGATACACCTCTAATCTCTGTACTAGGCCCAGGTAAGCCTAATATGTGAGATCTAAGGAGAGAGGGCCTAGATAATAAAGATCTGAGAAGTTGGGGAGAATGGGACTGAGTCTATCTTGCTTGGCACCCCTTCTAGAAGGAGAACACCAAGAGAACTTGACTTGAGAGTCCCCTGGTCAAGTTCCTTGGGCTTTATATACTAACTAACTATTTACATGAGTTGTACTTAGATCTAGTGATTGGATGGGTTAGGGCATAAGGGAGTATGTAGAGAGCATGTAGAATGGAAGAATATACACATGGTGTCCTTGCTGCAGTGGCAGCATAGCCATAGCTATGACAGTTCGCATTTTGATACCTTAAGTCACCTTTGAGGAGATCTGGAGATCTGCCATAAAGTAGATAGAATCTAAGAGACATAAAGGCATCCATGGATGCTTCTAGATACATATGGGTTGGAGGGAAGAGCCAGGGCCAAGGGATCAGTTCATTGGTCCAGGATTAATGGGCAAAGATTTTGAGTTCTGGCCTCTCTATAGATTAGATAAGATAAGAGTACCTTAAAGTGAAATTTGCTCTAGAAAGTCAGGAAAAATAAGGAAAAATGAGAGAAAAATAGAGTAAATCATAACAATCTGCACCTGTACCTTTACCTCCACTTCTATCTGCACCTGTACCTACACCTACACCTACATCTTCACCTCCACTTCCATCTGCACTTACACTCTCATCTGCACCTTCTTCTCCTCCTCTACCTGCATCTTCTCCTCCTCCTCCATCTGCACCTTCTCCTCCTCCACCTGCACCTTCTCCTTCTCCTCTATCTATACCTTCTCCTCCTTCTCCACTTACATCTTCTTCTCCTCCACCCCCACCCCCACCCCCCCCCCCCCCCCTTCCTCCCCCCCTACCCCCACCCCCCCCCGCCCCCCCTCCCCCCCCCCCCC
>JBBPKO010000168.1:0-47731 GCA_038089295.1 Xerocomus amazonicus
TCGAATACCGGTTGAGGTCGGGGTCATTCATAGCTTCGCGGAGCAGCATTCCGTCTGTCATGTACTTCAGGAACGTAGTGCCTGGCTCTGTCATGTCTTCGAATCGAATCGAGTATCCGACCTGTCGGCCGAGTTGAACTATATGGTGTCGACAGAGACAACAAACATGAATCGACATAATCCACCTGGGATTTGAGGAAACGACTCACCGTCCATCTCATCTGCAACACGCTTAGCAACCGACATGGCAGCAACACGTCGCGGTTGGGTACAAGCAACGATTTTTCCCTTTGTATGAGGAAGGTCGGAGAACGCGACGAACTGGGGTATTCTATCGACGAAAAGAGACCGGTCTATAAGCTCGCGGATTTAAAAAGGATAGACAAGAAGGATTCTCTCTTTGCCACCAACTTACTGTGTTGTCTTGCCAGACCCGGTTTCGCCGACCATGATGATGATCTGGTTTGCACTGAACTGCAAGCGTGTTGTTAATATGCATGGTTAGCAGTCCATCCCATCAGGATAATACTGCTGAAAACCGTGTAGTGACATACCATCTTGAAGAATCCGTCCATTTGTGCGTAGACGGCGAGTTTCTTTCGCCCCTCCAGTATCTTCTTGTACTGCGGAGTATGAGGTACTTTTGTGAAAGAGTTCAACTCATGTTCCTGAAAACGCAGGAGGAGAATATGAAATGACATTAGCTCATAATTGGAATCACTCTGTCGATCGATCTCACCAGGGCGCTGCGAACTTGATTAGCGGTCACCTTACGGGGTAGGAAACCAAAAAGAGGCCCGCTCTCAGCAGCCTTTGAGACTCCAGAACCAACTCCTCTCTGAGTTGGTGGGAGATGTGCTAGATATGGGTTTTCCTTTTGTTCGGACATATGGTTGTACTTTCGAAATATCGTTATCTGCTGCTTGGTAGGCGATTACCAGGTTCATCTCCGTTCGTCTCCGCTTAAAATAAACCTATATAGACGACCAGCTCCGACTCCTGTAGCAGATAATATGTGCGAAGTGAAACCTAACCTAACCCAGCGGGGGCCCTTCGATGGATAGTTCAACTATTGTTTCTGTTTCGCTGAAAGTGAGCTTGTCTTACATCTGACAACCTGATCTTGATAGACGTACCTGGACATGTAATCGCATCAGAAATTTGCGGCTATGTTATGACCGCAGTATATGTGCTGCGTATCTATGCGAGAGTACGAAACCGAACCGATCTCGTGTTCACGTATGTGCCTCAAATTGTCGCACGCCCATGTCTCTTTGGGAGGATTACGATCCCGAGCAGATGCTCTGTAACCTGTTCTGTCCACTCGTCCAAGTTGGGATTGTTCTGGTACCTCATTCTCGATCTGTTGGTTCCATGTGGATCCCACCTTGTCAAACTTTTTGAAACTGTGCGCTTCAATCTTTACATAGAATCCCTGCGTCTGTCCTAGATGTACAATTTTTTTATTTTATTTAGATCTCTTGCCGTATCTGCGTACATAAATACATACAAAATATGGACCATGCTCACTTTTCCTTCGCTTCCTTTTCATTCATGGGCTCCCCCTTCGACAGTCTTCCGCGAGGTTTGAGTTATTCGTATGGTGGTCGCTACATCCCTCATTGCTCATCAACGTGTGGGAGCCCCATGATCAAGATCTTCGCGTACATTCTCTAGGAATAGACACTAGATTTGGCGTTTTGCCACAATCACCTCTCGATGCAGATGCAACCATATCTGCGATTGTATACGCGGATGGTGCTATACAGCAGGGTCGGATAGTCGGGGACTCGGGAAGCCCTCAGCCCGAAGTGGTTCAAGGAAGTGCTGCGGGGTAAGGTGGAGTGCACGCGATTTTACTTCTCAAGACTAGAGTCATGTCAGCCAGCGTAAGAGAGGACTCAGGCTTCGGCCAACAGCCACAGTGTTATGTTTGAAATTAACTTACTGCGTGACGGCCAAGGTATGGTGTCTTTCCTTTCTTCGGGATAATTTGCTTGACGGACACCGGTTCGGGTTGCACAGACTGAACTAATGCAAATGGAAGCCGGTGCGTAGCTGAATGTCTGCACTTAGGTCAAGTTCTCAAGTGGCCCTTGATCCTCTTAATCCCTTTGCACTGAGATATGGTAGTGGAGGCTGACACCAACCTAGTATCATCCTTGGCTGACGAGGACAGGTCAGCCACCGATCAGAAGGATATAAAAACATGCGTGTTCACCTATACAACACTCGTCACCACGCCGTTAGCGCCTCAATGTCCCTCGAACTCGCTGCTTGCAAATATCTACTCGATGATAACCGCGAATATGCCGTCCGCCTCTTGTCCGATATCGAAATTATCCGTCAATCCCACAGAGGAGGTAGCTGTTCTGCAGGGCCTGAAGGTCTAGTGTGCATGATTTGCGAACTGTGTAGCGAAGATGGGCTGATGGGCGCGACGAGAATGGCCATCGCATCTTACGAGGATGTGGAGAGCAGTCTCGGAGGCGCTCGCGCATTGCTAGGAAAGGATGCCTATAGTTGTGGTACGCCTTCGCGTATTCTTTGTCGTCGTTGCTCAAGACCATCTCGGGGTGCAGTTACACCGAGCCGAGAAACGTTAGTCAGGAACAACCTGGCAAAGGCCACTTTCCTCTGTATCGCCGCGGTGGGGGACAACCTCCGCTCCCAGCAGGCGACATGGCAGGTCCGTCTCCAGAGTATGGTCAAAAGCCTGTCCTTGTCCACGCAGGGTCCCAAGCCCGTCGGCACAGGACCTCGATATTCGGGTAAAAGGAACATACCCCCTCCATCCACCTTGGGACGAACGCCCGTCACCCCCGAGGCCAATCTTTGTCTCTCTGAGTTGTCCGCTTTCTCGGATCCAGAGCTCACCCCGTGCTCCCCCGCGCTCCTCGTTTTCGAACGGTCCTTATCGAGCGATTGTCCCAGTGAGGGCAATAGAACGAACGGTGCGTACACCACGAACTTGAGCGATACTTGTAGATCACGGGCTACCTCAAAACGACATCCGTCACCTTTGAAATCGAGGAAGGCGCAGAAACCCCAACTGGTGTCCATGGATGCCCGAGGCCATTCCAGGAGGGCAAGTGATGCACTGGATCCCTCTACCCAGGCGCAGAGGCAAAGCAGCCAGAATCCGGACGCACGAACACTCGATACTGTGACGCCGCCAGAGAACAAATCAACGGACCCAACTTTGCTGGTGCAGGAAACTGAACCAGTAGACCCCAGAGCACACTGCCTTCATGAGCGGCTCGTGCAATACGACAATGCATGTCGAGCGTTGATGGACTGGTGTCGAGCGTGGATGGCCGAACTGCAATCAGATCCTCGGGAGAGGCCTGGAGCGGTATCGACAGTCGATCCAACGAGAGGCACACGCGAGTGCCTACCTGCATTTACGTGTGGTCTTGAAGCGGTTCGGCCTCGAACATCGACATGCATGACAGGCAAATTCGGAGGGAATAGTAACACAGACAGAGTATTGCATAACGAAGACGGGACGACAGCTGAAGAAATACTCGGCTCGAAGCAGGAAGAGTTCAAGGAGCGATGGTTGAAGGCACGAAGCAAACGGCATTTGGGTCGGAAAATAAAGATCTCTTCTGGGTATTCTCCGACCGAGCGGGAACGGCTGCAGCGCTGAGACCTGTGACAAGCGCCAACGTACCAGATCTCCCTATTGTAAATACGTAAGAACAATATCAGGATCCTAGACTCGCTGAAGAACAATCCAACGAACTGGTTATCTGTTAATTCAAATGTTAGAGTTTTGCAAAGATGAGAGTTGCCGGAGATCTACATACACGTGTGTCGGAAAGCTTGGTGGGCACCTGAATGCTGAGTAGTAATATTATCCTTGTCCAAATCAATGTCTGACACAGACGAATTTTACGCACAAATTCATCGTCGTATGGTTGAAAGTGGAGAATGGGACAGGCATGTCTTCGTTTCTCCCCGGCTGTAGGCCGCTAACACAATCCGACCCTAGAATTCTCCGTCTGCTCTCTTCCAAACTCTCCGAACATGGATGGACAGACGAGATACGCCATCGTGCGAAAGGTACTCTGTGATTTTTTCGGTCTTGATAGCAGTAATGAGATCGTGTGCAGAACATGCGCGGTCGATGGATGTGCTTTCCTTTCAGGCAATATTAGAGGAGCTGTCTCCGTACGCTCAAGGTAAATATGCGGCCCAGTCGACGGGATCAACATGACGGGCCTGACCACTCACACAGCTAGCACACCTCTGACAGTGAAACGTGAAGTGACGAGCCTGCTTCGACAGTATGTCAAGGATCAGTTCGAAAAGTAACAACTGGGGCGTATTGGGCCACTATCGGCAGCGGTCGTCTCCCCGAAGTAGGCTCGCCCTCTACACTGAATGATAACCGCCGTCAACTCTAATTAACTCAGTGTCGTTCGCTGGTTGGGTACATTTGGGACTACACATCAAGTCACGTAGAGCAGCTTGTTGGTGCTGATGCTACCAGTATCATTAAGGAGAAATACCACATGCGATATAGGGAATGCCATGGATCCATGAGTGCTCGAAGGAACAACACGCTAGATTGCTAAGGCGATTTTTCCACGAACGACTGTTCTGTGTCGCTGGCTGACAATTCTTGTTCCACAATTTTCTCTGCCAGCGCCTCGATCTCCTCTGGGTCGGGCCGTATTTTCTCCATCGCTTGTTCAAATATCTGTTTACCAACACCCAAAGGCGCCCTTTCCCACGTCGTGACTCTGATGCCGACACCTGGCGTCTGGTGTTTCCGCAGGTAACGAACCCACCTGTCAACTACGACTGGGCTCGCGTCCCATGCTTTGATGACTCGTTTATGTACCCGTCGTTCAAAGTTTTCCTGACTTTTTTTGTGAACGAACGGGCCTCGGAGGACGGTCCACATCGAACGCTGTGTTGGGAGTGGTATGGGACGCGTTGCGGGGATACCCAGTGCGCTTGCGGCGTGTCCGGCAAAATGTGCGAACAGGTCGAGTGGGTAGTGGTGGTGCGCACGGAGGTGAATCTCAGCGACGGGGATGGAGTGTGTGCGGGGGATTGTCGTTGGGGGGTAGAGTGCCCGACCGGGTATGACCATGGAGGCGATATCAGCCTCAGACATCACAACGGGTGCTTCATGCTTCTCATCCGTCTTTGGTGTGGTCCTATCAAGAAGTTTTGCACAACTTGCTGAAACAGGAAGAGAAAGACGTACAATGAGCCAACATTTTTATACCGCACCCGCTTCGTCAACGCTGCCCACGACGACGACGACGAACGGGCGAACATTTTAATACTTTTAATACCTTTTCAGACATGACCAGACACAAATGCCTTCTACCCGATCCGGCAGATTCCGGATTGTTCCCATCTTAGTCAGACGACGCGTTCAATTCCGTTTTTTTTTAACACGATCCACGATGAGCTCGCATGACAGTGACCCATTCTACCTGAGGTGCGTGTAGCTGGTCTTTAGAATACGTGGACTACTGATTTTTTCCCAGATACTAGTACGTGTGCGCGTTGTTGACGCTTCGCTAAGCTAAATGCATGCATGCAGTACTGGCCACTCAGGCAAACATGGACACGAATTCCTCGAGTTCGAATACTCGCATGGTCGTCTGCGATATGCGAACAACTCGAATTATAGAAATGATAGTCTTATTCGCAAAGAGAGTAAGCGAGCGATGCGGATCTGTTTCTCCTTCGACTCATTGCGTCTCTTTCAGTGTGGGTTGGGCCTCTGGTAGTCAAAGAGTTGAAGCGCATCGTCGAGGCCAGCGAGATCACAAAGTAAGTATAAATACGCCCAGTGCATGACAGCACATTCATCACCGCTCCAGGGAAGATGACACGAACTGGCCAAAAAAGAATATCGTCGGAAAGCAAGAACTTGAAATTCGTATCGGAAATGACCACATTGCCTTCGAGGTTTGTATTCTTCAGAATTAACCAGAAACCCTGTTTATCTTCGGGTAGACTGCAAAAGTTGGGTCCCTGGTTGATATCCAGGACAGTGAAGACCCCGAAGGGCTCCGCGTCTTCTACTATTTAGTGCAGGATTTGAAGGCATGTGCTAGTATTCTTCTACCTCCGGAGATAATTAACTCTTTGCTTAGTGTCTCATCTTTTCTCTGATCTCCCTCCACTTCAAGATCAAGCCCATCTAACCTGCCACTGGCGCGCGCGTCTTGTCCCGTCGAATGAGTCTTGTAGTTGGTATCAATTTTTTTGGTCCTTTGCGCAAGATAGTCCTGTATGTCGTCCGTGAGGTAAGGGGCCTCACATCGAAGTCGACAGCTTGTTTAATAATATTTTTCAGACCCAATGATAAAGTTATTTGCTTTGCGCTTGTCCAATCGTCGTAAGGAAGATGGGACATCCAGTAGTAGGAGTCTCCACTGAATATTGACTAGACTTTGCTGAGCTCATCCCTGTAGACAACATCTGTACTTTATTAATATACTGAAAATATCCACCACCACACGTATCTATTCAGTGCGCCCTTGTTTGTTCGGCCTTCTGGAGCAACGCTCTCGGATCCCACTGTCTGTTTACGTTTTGCAGATTGTATACCCTGGGTTTAGTGGACTGTGATTTGAGTCAAATGTATCTCGCGCAGCGATCACATGTCGATTTCAACTTACTTACCATAGAAAGTTTAGCAAGCTCAACGTTGAGTCTATGAGAGCTAATGCTACACTCTCCGCTTGCTCTGTTGTCAATTGGAACTTGCAAGCTCTTCGCGGGGGAGTATATCTTGCATGCGTAAGTTCGCTTCTCTAACAGAAAGCTTCTCTAACAGAAATCTTTATTCCTGATTCCCCCTTGCTCCGGCGCTGTGGCATCGATCTTGTTCTCGCCATTCATCCGAATTGAGTTCGGACGCGATATTACCCGTGAAAAATATGATTCCGAGCCTTGACGCTTACAGCCTTGTCATGCACGATGCTGAAGGCATGATGACGCGAAGGAATCTCGTGCGGGGTTAATGCGAGGAGTGGTGACGAGGGCTGTGTATGCGGATGCAGATGTTGCCATATATTTCTGATCGGCGGCTGGCCTGTCCCTATCGGCAAGTGGTTATACTACTCGATTGGTGTCAGCCTCCGCTATATCTGAGTGAGTCAACGGCACTTGAAATGAACAATTTGCTACGCACCGGCTTCGATTCGCGCCGGTCTCTGCGCAACTGTTACAAGAGTCTAGCACTGTCCTGTCGGTTGAAGCGTCTAAAGAAAGGAAAGAAGCTTGACCTGGAGCGTTCTCCTGCGATATATCAGTCTCATGAAACATGCCGAAACTTGAGCCCGATGAGCCATAACGCCGAGTCAACTGGAGTGATCTACGTTACACATCCTGCTACCAAGTAGGAATGGTCAGTACACTATTGATTTCATTTTTCTCCTGGTCGAAGGCTGACTTGTTTATTGTAGTTGGGTATATCAGCCTCCGTTGACATTGAACCTGTGTTCGGGGAAGAGCCTCAGGAATAAACAAGTAGTGTTTTCGCGCTCTCAATATGAACGGCTGTATCAATCTTGACATACTTTGTAGGAACAACGGGGGCCCAGTCCTTGCGAGCAGCATCGAGCCACCTGTGCGCGTGCAGTTTGAAGCAAAACGCAGTGGATATCAGCCCAAGCCCAAGTTTCATATAGTGGCTGGTACGAGTCTAATTCTAAAAGTAGACTTGCATGCACTCCACCATATCCCATAGTACCTAGCACGACCACTGGAGATGGCCCCTTCCGGCCGACCAATCGGGTGACGTCAAGACGACACCAAAACTAAGGTCATCAGGGCTCAAATCGTTTTTAGGGGGTATTTTGATTCCCAAAACGTCGGCCAGAACGGCGCTCGGTTTACACTTTGAAGGTCCCTTGGTGGCGCTTAGGCCGTTGATACTGAGTGATGGGCATCCAAAACCGTCTCCAAACAGGTATTGGATGCTGACTGCACATTCCGTTACAGAGAAACCCAACAAGTTACCCAGAATCATGCGGGTAAGAATACCTTAGAAACGCTACACCCGTCAGCACTGCAAGCCCGCGAATATAGTTGTTAACGAATCTTTCGAACTGCGTCACAGAATAATCTCGAGCGTATGACGCAGAGGAAATTCGAAACCACATTCATACCGATGGTGCGAGAAAAAAGTGCTATGCACACGCTAGTGAAGCTATTAGCTGCCAAAAGTTCCATTATTACAGGGAAAGGCCGGCTGCCGCCTGCGGAAACGTTGCCTGGACTTGCAAACTTACACGAGCGATGAATAGGACACGAGTCATTCAGGGAAAGCATTGCATTTAGACCAATAGCACAACTGATTGTAAAAGCGTATATGATGGTAAGTAGTAACAGAAACAATTTAGTGTCGACCGGCACGACGCCATATCAACGCGGTCGGTCGCGCACGTACGCATCGTAGCACACCGCCACCGTCTCTCTCACGACTGCCTCCTCGCGGTCCTCGATCGCCCTCGTCTCGAGCCACATCATGTTCGTCGTTGTCGTTGTCCGGGCGTCCGTTCGTGCGTGCCGTTGGAGGCACGCGCGGTAAGTCTGAGTGAGAGCGATTGGAGGGGTCGAGGGGAACCGGGTGAACGTGCCCCTATCGGCCGGGCGGGATCCAGAGGGCGCTGTACCTATAGGTGTACGGCGGAGGAAGAAATTTAATTAATTAATTCGTGCGCTCCGCTCAGCGGCTGATGATCATGCAGTTGCTCAGTTATAAAACATAATTGCTTGCATTAAATGCGGTCAATCCTACGTACCGTACAAAAGTCTAACTAGTCTTCTGCTTGAGGAAGCGTACTCGAACTTGCAACTCCAACTCCGCCAGTAGCTAAAGGACCATGTGCCACTGAGCGATACTGTGTGGCGGATCCGATGAAGACTGTCTGGCGACTTGAAGAATAAAGCAACAAAACAAGGCGCACCTTTTTCACGGCGCACTTCGACACACCCCAGTGGCCCTCGACAGTATGTGCACGACCTGTCTTTTCGAGGTTTCTTTGATGGACGACATTTCGATGGTGCGCTGGTGGGACTACTGGGATGTAGTTTGGTGGCGGTGGCGCATTTCAGTCTGACCAGGTTTGTTGTGGACGATGACGAGGGTTCATATTGGGGCTCGGCAGCCTAGATTTGATAGCAGTAGTGTAGCGCTGAACGAGGGAGAGCAAGCATTCTGTTCAGCTGCCACATCGGGTCGGTATCTGGGAGTTCCTGTAGTGTAGTACAAGCGGACAGCGAAAGGCCCGAGCGTACCCCTGGCACTGTGTGTAGCAGGCAGCAGTGCTGACGCTGCGGAAACGGGTAGACCGGCCATCCTTGCGCGGACGGCTGACACTCTTCGTCCCAGGCTTGATCTTCGTTCCTCTCTAACGCCCTCGGCCACGTTTGATAAGTTCAGACATATTGTGTGCGACGACGACGACGACGAGCTGATGGACGGACACTGGGGGATAATGCACGCTGCACAGGCGTATTCGCTGAAATGAATTCCAGCCCTTGCCAAACCGCTAGGACCTAACCAACCCACACCTATAATTATGGCGCTATCCAGAGGTTCGTCACCAGCATCGTCCATAGTCCTTTCGTTCCTGCCGTTGTGTTCAATGGGGAGTACATCCGCTCGCAGTGGCAGCGACGAACCCCAGCCAGGATCCTGCCCAGCCGATAGGGGCACATTCACTCAGTTCTTTAGTAGCAGCAGAATTTAGTATCGGGCAGCTATATTAGCGAGCAAGAAAAAAGAAACCCAAACACACCCATAGATGAAAAAATATGGAGTAGAGTAGACAATCATTTCCTACAGTTATTGTGGACATTGCCACAACCTCAACTGGAGGCCTGCCCTTCAGGATAAAGCAACATAAAGGTTGAACAAGTCCAGAGTGTGCGACTATTCAACTGTTGCAAGACTTTGACGATGAATTCTTTAATGACCAGAGTTACTGGGAGAAAACGATAGGCTTGAGGAGTTAAACCAGAAGGCGCGTTACATTGATGGAGGTGGAGATCTCTCGTAGTAGTCGGACTTAGAAATCAGAGTGGCAACTTCCGGTAAGACTGGACTTAGTATGTGACCGGTTTAGCTTTCCTTTTATGGTAAACATTACATAAGCTGAGAGCGTACAATTAGTACAGCCACCACTCTGCTCTCTAGGCACAACCACCATAAGAAGAAATGTTTTCGCTCCCGCTGTAGTCAACACGTTATCATCATAATTGATCCAATGAGTTGATTGAGACCCACTCCTGGCTACTACAATTCGAGCTGCCATTCTCCTGACGATCGTTGAGGGGCTCACGCTTAGCCATCCCCACGTCGAAATCAAATCGCTTTGCAAGCTGAGCATCTTTGCTTTCTACAGGCAGGGCGGCTATGGCGGTTGCTGCCGCAAGAAGAGTGAGCGCAAGCCTGTTAAGCAACATGGTGCCGAGGGATGTGGTACAAGTTACTGGGCACAAAGTGCGTGTGCGTTATTTTGTTTGGTGAGTTTTGGGGGGGTCAAGCTGCACAATCAGATTCTGAATGTTTTAAGGACGAGACGTGGGCTCCGATTTGAGTGTGTCAGTGAGCCATCGCATTGCCCAAGCATTGCCACTAGCAACTAGGCCACTGGGCACCGTGGATCAAACGATTTTCACTCGCATGCCGTTAAGCAAGGAATTGCACTGCTTGCTTTTTTTTGGCCTGCAAAATCTGACCACTCGAAATTCGTCAAGTCCCTTTCTTTCTATTGTGTCCCCAAATCTGCACTTACTTCGGCGGTTAGCATAGCATTACCAGAAATCTACTCAACGAATCTTTTGTCTAATGTGCCTTGCCATACACGGTACGTTTGGATGCAACTGTTATTTCCTTGAATGTATCTCAGTCTTTTCACTGGTGGGGGCTGACTCGAAGGATGGCGTGAACACTGATTCTGAAAGTCAGTAATAACACTTCACCCATTTAGAATTTTTGACGAATCTTTTGTCTATTTGGTATCCCACGTCGAACAGGGTCGCACCTACCACCATTACGGAAACTGCATGATCGCCACTGTGGCCGTGTTTGCCCTGCCCGGACTGATGATACTTGCTATGGCTGTTGGCGATGTAGTGTGAGTATTTTAGCCTGATGTGATGCGGTATAAACAATGACGACAATCTGCATGTTACATCGGTGGATTGCTTCGCTTCGGCAACCCCATAGCAGGCCGGTCATCAGACTAGCTGCAGGCTCAGGTGTAGCGACAATTGCCTTACTTCGTCTCCTAAGCATTATGTCCAGGTGACAAGCTCGCACCTCCTTTTGATTGCCAATGCAGAGCTTGCTCAGCATCCAAGCACACCTTCAGTTGTCTCTTTGTCAGGCTCTCATGGGTTCTAGCCTCAAAGGATGTATTATTTTAAGATGAGTCACCGTGCCGTTTCATGGCCGTGCGTGAGACACCCGTATCTTCTCTGGCCCGAACTTACATACGAGTTCTCTCGGACCAAGATCACGAAGGCACTGCCCTTCGCGCCAAAATTGTGTGCTCCCCACCCTCCTGAACCCGCGTTCATCACGGAGGCAATGAAAAGACAAGGCAAAGTTGTACAGAAAAGCCTCAGGGAAAACCCGGTGTCATACAAAGCATCCGGGCAGGCCAACAGTTGCTCCTGAGTAGGCTGTCATGGTCGGCTTCTTGGGAGCTAGAGTTCGTTCAGAGCAATGTTTTGGAACTACCGGTAATTCCACACTCCCATGTTCTCCTCCCCGTGCGTGGTCTGTCTGGACGACATGCAGAAATACGCTTCCGGCCGGGTATGTGTCTTCAGGAATTGGGACCCGCATCCACATCGTCGTTCGTCAACAAATCGAGGTCAGACCCTATCCGGCGGTGCCTGTACGGCAGGCTAGAGTGTACCTGTGCATGCTGGATTCCGCAGGTGTGCTCACTCGTGGGTGATTGCGGCGGCCAGGACAGGATACCACAGGATCCGTTTGCAACATAGGGAGACATTGGGGAACTGGTACCACGCAAATGGTGTTGGCCGGGGTGCCTGGGATCCAGCTCCATGTCCCCGGGAGGTCCGATTGCAATTCGACCATCTGGGCTCGACACCAGTCCATCAGCGCACGACGTGCATGATCCTATTCCACGAGTCGCTGAGGAAGTGGAGTGCTCTGGGCCCCTATCAATTGCGACGCCTGGACTAACCGGATCCAGCTCATTGTCGGTCCCGATAGTCCCTGCCTCCTCCGCGTTACTCCTTACCGCCTCCCAGGGGCGTCAATTGCTGTACATCTGGATTCTAGCCCCTTGGCCTGTGTGCCCCGCCCTCTGTCCTCATTTGGTCAAGGAATCCTTTATGACGCTTGCACGCATGTGTAGGAACCACCTTGGCTTTCCTTGGTTCTAAGGGCGACGAATGGTGTTTTGAGGTAACCTTTGATTTGTAAGTATCGCTCAAGTTTGCAGTGCACGCACCGTTTGCTCTGTTGGGCGCACCAGGTCAGTCGCCACCCCTGAAAACAGGGAGCTCTAGGTGATCCCTAGGACCAAGGAAGCAGACAGCTCGAAGGAACCAAGATTGGCCTCGGGAGCGACGAGCGTTTGGACCCAAGGAAAATGGAAAGAGTATCTTTCCTGTCCGCAAATGACGAGGCTCTGTGCTGACACGCTGGGAGATCTGTGGGGACAAGGACAGGCTCGTAACCGCGCATTGGAGGCTGGCCGGCCATGCCGCCTGCTGGGAGCGGTGGTTGTCGCTTACTGTGGCGACGCAGAAGAAAACAACCTATTCTCGGGGGTTCTTGAACAACGCTCGGTGCCCCTGTGCTTAGAGCAAGACTGTCATGGGAAACGACGAACATGGATCAGGACGTACCGCAACTAGAAGCATTCTTTCCGAGCAATACACGAGCGCCCCTGAGATGGTTCTCTGCATATCCTCGTCAGATGTGACGAACTTTGCGTGCCATCAGATAACCATCTCCTTCCGTTGGATTGACGGAGATCATCGATGTCGGAACAAGAGGTGCTGCAGTGATCGCCGAGCGAACATTCGCAAGCGGCGAGTTCTCCAAGAGATGTGGCAACCGTCGAGGGGCCTCGCTAGAGGCATGATGGCGTGAGGGAATCTCGTGCAAGGTGAACATGGCGACGAGAGTTGCGTGTGTGAATGGTGCGTATTTTTATATCTTTCTGACCGGCGGCGGCTGACTTGTCCTTACTGTCAGCCTCCGCTACTGTGGGTAAAGAAACCAGGGTTAACGGCCATCTGAACGCACCCGATTGACTTTGGACGCGCTTGGAATGAACAACTTGCTGCCCGCTGATATTGATTCGCGTCAGCCTCCCGGAACAAGAGTCCAGCCGTCCAGCCCTGTTCCCTACGGAATGGAAAGATGCCTGACCGTCGCCCAGTGAGTAGATCAGCCCCGTGGAGCATGACGGTGTTGTCAAAATTCGAGCCCGATGGGCTAATCAACTCAAATCATCCACACTTCTACGTGCTGTTTGTATCAGCCTCCGTCGACATCGAACCCGTGTTCAGGGAATAATCTCGGGAATGAATAGGTAATGTTTTCACGACAGATTCAGCGCTAGACTTAATTTGAATGACTAAGATCAACCCGGACAACGATCGCCCCGCCCGGCCTGTGAGAGACATGTATCACACTATCCAGACTTGCATTTCAGACCTGACGTTCAGCCGGAGCCAACTTTCTGAACAGAAAGCGTACATAAAACAACATACATATTATTTACCCTTTTACCCTTTCAAATAACGGGATCGGAAGATAGTGTCTATACAGTTACCAGAGAGCAGTGCGACGACAAGATGGAATAACAGGAACGAAGGCGAATAAAGTAAGAGAAGGAAAGGTCAGAGTCCACGATTAGAGTGCTTGCTGAGCACGGCGATAAACCGCATCGTCTAGGAAAAAGTCATTGTCTCCGTCTATATGACTACCTTGGTGGCATGCCGCAGCATGTTTCCACCTATACAACTCTGAGTTCGTGGTTGTGGCAGCGGGCTCGTTTGGCACGCACCAATAAAGTTCTTTCACCTGCAGCATGGGTCAGCTAAACGACCAGATACATTTGCAGTAACTTACTTTGATATCTATATTTTTGATACTTTCAACAAGGATCCATTTCTTGCATTTGTGGCATTTTCCTTCTTGCACACTTGTGCGTTCACCCTTGGCCGGGTTTTGGCGGGGAACCGTACGGAAAGCGACCGGGGGAGAGAAAGGACGCCCAGAAGCAGAAGAAATACCTTGACGAGTCTTGTGAAGCTTACGTACACAGAGGTCAGGACACGTACCATGGGCGTATTGTAAGTGGTAACTAGATGCATTTGTTAGTTAGTATCCTTTTACCAGATAAAGTCAAGCTCTGTTAAAAGTGCGGTGTGAGCCAACGGGGTGGACATGTTGTCAGACACGTGCCACTTGTAAGCAGAAAATTTCATCGAGAGCCAGATAGCTTCACCCTTGCCGCCTCGAGAAGCATTCTCAATGCAGATAGGGCAAACGCCAACCTTTGTGGCCCCGCACCCCTTGACAAAACGTGGCGTATACAAATCTAGAACATCTCGCGGTTCGTTATAGGTCCCAGCCGGGTGCTTAGAGTCATCTGAAAGTAAAGGGAACCTAGACGATGTCAGTGATAAACGCTTGCCAAATTTAGCTGACGATGAGCAGAACGAACTTTCCATCAGCCAATCGCATGTATGAGCTGACTGGAAAACGCAGATAGAGAAGGGCAAACTGTGGATGGTAAGGTACGTTAGTAGGAAGCGTTCGCTGAGTCAACGTCTCGAGGTAAGAACCAGAACTGGTTGAGGACGCGGGGACGTTTTTGGCGAGTCGTCTTTTCCTGCGCCTGTTTGGTATCTCGTCGCCGTCGCGGCTCTGTGACGCCCTCTTCCGTTTTTTACATTCGACGGCGCCCTTCGCAGGCCGGTAGTCCAAATTGCGGGAACCGGTGCTTCGGCTTGAAGTGCCAGGAAAAGTTTCTCCTCCGGAGTTAGACAATTGATCGCCGTATCGGATATTTGTTTGCCTGAAACCACTAGCGTTTTCCTCGGTGGGAGAGGTGGGCGGAGAGCTGCATCGTGAGTCCGGTCTGCCTTCAAAGTCATCGGAAGATGATAGTGAAGTAAGATCGGAAAGATCTGATAGAGCTGACGAACGATCTTGAGATGAAAATGTCGAAAAATGGTTATCATTGATGGCTATGTCCGATTCATCCGCGGCCGCAGATATAAATTTATCGATCAGGGAGACTCGTCCTACGGCATATTTGGAATCCTGAAAAGTTGAGGTATGGCCGATCTTGGGTGGTGTCCCACCAACATGCAAGGTGGCTGGCGAGAGACATAACGAAGAATTGGTATTCGCTCGGAGGACGGGGGAAATCTGGCTGTTGACGTTGCTCCAATCCCGAGAAAAATCGTCCATGAACTGCAATTCAAAAGGAGTAGTTCCCGATCCTTGAGAAGGCGGTGATAATTCAGGATGAAGCAACGAAGGAACCTGTGACAGTGGTAGAGGGCTTGGAGAAAAAACCATTTGCGGGTTCTTCAAAGCAAAGGACGGGGTTGATGGCGCAAGGAGAGAGCGCGGCGTACTTGCGTTAGGTAGATATGCATCCCAAACGGTGGACAAACGCGATCGGCTATCTCTTTGTACTCGATCGGGAGTAGATGCCATAGTGTCTAGAGTACGTGAAACCTGGTAGAATGTATAGCTGTCCTTGAACGAGGGTAGGTTGTCTGTCAAGTCGCCGCAGAAAACATCGGTAGAGTTTGGAATCATTTACACTAATTGTGGTCGATCAGACGACAGAGCGTTTGCTTCATCTACGCTTACCTGTCAAATGAAAGCACGCCAGGATGTGAAAGCAAGCGAGATGAAGACGGAAAATCACTGATTGTGCCACGGAGATTAAATATTAGATCTCCGATACAATCGGCATAGAATGCCGAAATGTCCCTACCAGTAAAACCACCAGGTCATGATTCTGCTCAACTTGCTTGCTTCTGCAGTTCTCTTTCTGGCGTCCATCTCGCGGGTGAGGGCCACTGCGCTGACAACAATCGTCGGTCCAAACGAACGCCTCTGTTTCTACGCCGACGTGGACAAGGCAGGAGAGAAGATCGGGGCAAGTCCTTCTGTATGGGCAAATGGCCGAAATACTAACCCAGATTTCTAGTTCTACTTTGCTGTACGTTTTAACTCGTCCAGGTCAGGTTGAAAATGATGCACATTGCGCTAGGTTCAATCAGGCGGTTCTTTCGACATTGACTTTGACATCAAAGACCCCAACGAGAAGCTCCTTCTCGATGGACAACGCGAGCGTTCAGGGGACTTTGTGTTGACGGCGAACACTGTCGGAGAATATGCCTTTTGCTTCGAAAACGACATGTCCACGCTGACAGAGAAGCTGCTCGACTTTGACATCATGGTGGAGAGCGAACCGCGGAGAGAAGTTGCGGCCAAGGCTGGTCAAGTCTCGGATCACACAAGTCCTATCGAAGAAAGCATATATCGACTGAACGGCATGCTCATGAAGATTAAACGCACCCAAAGACAGTTCGTATTCCGTTTGTAGTGCTGTGTTGATTTCTTATGTGCCATTAGCTTCCACACGCGAGAGACGCGAGGTTTCTCTCTGGTCAAATCTACCCAAAAGTAAGTATTAAGTATTACATCAACGTCGTTTTTGAACTCACGGGCTTGCACAGTCGCTTATTCTGGTACGCTGTATGCGAAAGTTTGGCCGTCATTGGAATGGCAGCGTATGTTGTCTCATACAAGATCGACTTGACATTTTCTGAACAGAAAAAAGTCTGCAGGTTTATGTTCTGCAAACGTTCTTTACCAAGACGGGTCGTCGGTACAAAGTATAGGATACTGGACTCGATGTGTATCTCCCGCATTTCTATTTGCCAACTTTTACTAGTATGTCTGGAGTGATATATATACGCGCCATAGATGGCATCTTTTTCAAGCTCGCACTCATGGCCAACGTACTGACACAGACAACCATCACTCCTCACAGTCAAGAACCATACGTAACCAGGACATACCCAGACGAATCAGAGCTCGATGTCAAGCTCCAGAATGCAGCTGTCGCCCAGACAGCCTGGAGGAAACGCGCACTCAAAGAGCGTATCGAGATCGGACACAAGTTCGTGGTACGTGCTCAGAATTCGAGCCATTTCATACAACATTAGTTCGCAGTCCGTATTCAAGGATATCGGAGACGAAGAGCGAAAAGCCCTTCACCTGGAACTCACTCTCCAAATGGGTCGGTACGTCCACTATGAATCGTGATTCAATGACCAGACTGTTGATCTGTTGATCCTGCGGTCCCAAGACCCGTGAGTCAAATCGCTGGCGAGATCAGAGGATTCCTGTCTCGCGCGGAATACATGCTCTCCATCGCAGAGTCCAGCCTCTCAGACGTCCCCCTCAAGGACACCGATGCGCCGGGATTCCGACGGTACATCAAGCGCGAGCCTCTGGGCGTCGTCTTCGTGATCGCCCCCTGGAAGTCCGTTCTCTCCCCCTCGTCTGCCATGCCGTACTGATCTGTCTCGCGCGCGATGCCGTAGCTTTCCATATCTCGTGACCATCAATTCCGTCCTCCCTGCGATCGTGGCCGGGAATGCAGTCCTGCTCAAGCCCTCCCCGCAGACACCCCTGGTCGCGGAACGCTTCGTTGACGCGCTTCACAAGGCGGGCGTGCCCCACGATCTCGCGCAGGTGTTGCACCTCTCGCCCGCGCTCACGTCCTATATCGTCCAGCACAAGGAAGTGGACTTTGTGTCGTTCACCGGGAGCGTCGTTGGGGGTAGGGCGGTGGAACGCGCGGCCGTCGAGGCTGCAGGATTCAAAGGCGTTGCGCTTGAGGTATCGTCGGGTGATTCTCGGGGCCCTCTTGTGATGGCTAACGTGGGTAGCTTGGAGGCAAGGACCCTGCGTATGTTCGCGCGGACGCAGACCTAAGGTACACCGTCGCAGAGCTCGTTGACGGTGCGGTGTTGATACGCTCACTCGACCTTTTCGACTGAGGTATTCAAAGGTGCCATGTTCAATTCGGGCCAGAGCTGTTGTGCTGTCGAGGTATGCGGGTGACTCAGGGTCTTTTCGTCGCTCACTTCCGAAAGCGCATATATGTGCACGCATCCGTATATGACGAGTTTGTGAAGCAATACGTCGACCTCGTCAAGGTAAATAATTCCTTGATTACCTCGATCATCCGTGGAGTTCACATGTCCTTGATAGAAATATATCCTGGGAGATCCGACTAAACCAGAGACTTCTCTCGGACCGGTAGTGAGCGTTGCAAGCACCGAGAAGATCCGCAAGCAGGTCGCAGATGCAGGTGAGATGGCTTCTCGTTCTACCTTCTCACCATCTCGAGCTCGTGAAAAACGTTCTAGTAAAGGCGGGTGCGACACCTCTCGTTCCCAAAGGCTTATTTCCGATCGCTCAACCGTGAGTTTGTTGGTATTGCTACTCCGAAATGAGACTCATGGACGACAAAGTGGAACTGCCTATGTCGCACCCCAGGTCTTGATCGATGTCGATCATTGTGAGTTCTCCGGTTTACATCTGTGCAATTGCTAATCGCGCCTGACCTAGCTATGGATGTAATGATGGTAGGACGCTGTGGATCAACGTGGGCACCGCTAAACACCGCTACAGGAAGAAACATTTGGGCCCATCATTGGGATCCAAAAGGTCATCCGGACAGTTTTTCGATTGCTAGCAAGTTGACGCTCAACAGGTCACCTCGGATGAAGAGGCTATTCGCCTTATGAACGACTCCCCATACGGACTGACAGCTTCCGTATGGACAAACGCGCAAGAGAGCCCAGATTCAGAACAGGCATTTTTGTGCATTGTCGACGAGCTACAGACCGGGACAGTATTTTTGAACAGGTGATATCATGGCTGATGACGGTTGTTCGCCACCATATTGACAAGGAACAGATGCGATTTCCTCGATCCTGCACTCTCGTGGACGGGCGTTAAGAACAGTGGTCGTGGTGTCAGTCTGAGCAAGTTTGGTACGTGATATCTCCTTAGTCTATCCGCCAGACGGCCGACGCGTTCCCCGTAGGCTATGACCAACTGACGCGTGCGAAATCGGTGCATATGAAGATCAAGACGACATGACGATTGGCCTACACGTATTGTCTTGGAGGCATGATGAAATGGGAGTAAACACAGATGCGTTCCATCTGTAGAGTCGTGTGTCATGGTCTGCAGAATGAATATAGTAGTCAGCATATCAAAGATCGGGTTCCCGACAGTGAACATAATGAAACGGGTCAGGACCCTCCCGCGTATAAGTCGAGGGCCAGGGTAAAGTTCCTCAAGGAGCAGACAAAGTTGCACTCGGTCTGGTGCACAGCAAGAAAATCATCACGAAAACGCAACCGTCCTGGACACTCACCTTCAAGATGGTCGTTCGTTGGTGAAAAAAAGAGGTGGATTGAAATAATAATATCTAATGTCCGACAAAACTCAGATTGAATTCCAGTTGTTGCCGAGCTTCGGCCTGAGGACAATCTCAATCACAATCACACATAGGCCTTTACAAACTACATATATTTTTTAAAAAAAGTCACAAACAAGAGGGTGATTCTTGAGTGAAAAGAATGAGTTGCAAGATTGACATGGTGGGGAGAAAAGTAGACTATACGATTGTACTCATATAAAGGCATTACAGGTGTCTCTCATGGTCAGTGATCCCGAGACTTTCTAAAGGAACAGGTCAGATAACGGGATGGGTAGACGGAAAAAGGAGGTACCTGTATTCACCCTCTGCAGCTACGCTCAACTCGTCTATCTCGCCCTGAGCAGACGAGAGGGCCTCGGCCGCATGGGCAAAGTAGATTAACTGGACGGAACGTCAATGGCCTGAAACCGGTGCACAACGACATGCACTTACTTGTGCTTTGATGAGTTCGTTCAGGTTCTTGATAGGCTCGGGCTGGAGAGAAGATCATGGTTTGTCAAACGAAGTACGCATTCGACACGCACGTTTTCAAGCACTGTCTTCATGAGCGTGATTGCGACCTCGGTCTTCTGGACCAAATCGTCCTCTGCGTTCTCAATGTCGAGCCTCGCCTGCTCTTGTTTCGCCGAACCGGCGTTCTTCAACCTAGAAAGCGCGCGTTAAGCGTCCCACCCTCGCTCGGCTGTACCAACACGCACGACTGCTTGGCTGCGTCGAGTTCGAGCCTGCTCGCACGCACGGCCTGGCGGGCCTTCATGGCCACGTTGATCGAGGTGGAGAGCGTCGTCTGCCACGGCTGGAGATACCGATCGACAATCGCATCGTCGTGTTGGATGCGTGCATCCGAGATGGTCTCCCAAGCGCCGGCGTACAAACCGAGTGCCCGCCCGAGCTTGTCGTCGTTTCCACCAGGCGCATCGTGCAAAACGGTCGCAGCGGTTGTCGCAGCCCGCCCGAGCGCGTGGGGAAGCGTCTTGTGCTGCGCAGCGATGGGGGCGACGGGGTTTGGTGCCGGGAGGTTCGTCCCCTTGAGGTTCGTCGCTGCGAAATTCGTGATGTTTGTACCGATGGTGGTCGAGAGCTCGGCGATGGACTCTTGGATCTGGTTGGGGTAGTCGTACGTCTCGGACTCGTACGCCCTGGTGATCCTGTGCTGCGGTCAGGTGACGACGGTTGTGTTGTCTCGCTGCGACGCTCACTTGAGCAATACGAGATGGGCCTGGCGCAGCGCATCGACGCGAGCCTCGAGGTCTTTGTATTCTGCGGATGTGTGTGAGCTTGAGCAGCGACGCATCGTCGTTGGCCGTCAAAGACCGACCTTGGGGCAGTTCTGTGATGTCTTCTGGTGCAATTTGGCCGAGACGTTCTCGAGTTGCCTGCACGCTCGAGTTGAACCCCTTCGCGATCTTGCTGGCCGACTGGCCGAGGTTGAGATTAGAGAGACTTGATTGAAACTTTGACCAGCCGTCCATCGTCGTCGTGGTTGTTCTGAACTAGGCGCTGTCCGGGGTTCGAGTGCACTAACGACACCCCCGGGCGATGGCAGTGCCCATCGACGCGTATTCGATTCGTGTTACCGAACTCTCATCTCATCCATGGACAGCGTGCACAGACCCTCTGCGTTCGATTTCTCAAACGCGATTCGGTGAGCAGCCGCGTTCGTGATCAGTGTCAGTACGATGATCGAGTACAGCAATCACTTTCTGGCAGACAAAGGTCTCTCGCTGCCCACGGCGACCAGCACCGGGACCACCATCGTCGGCTGTCTCTTCAAAGATGGCATCGTACTCGGCGCAGACACACGCGCGACCGAAGGCCCGATCGTCGCAGACAAGAACTGCGAAAAGGTGTGTGTGCACCAGCCGACAAAAAAAAAAGAGAAGAAGACCTCTCGCTGACCGATACAGATACACTACATCTCCGAGTCCATCCGCTGCTGCGGTGCTGGGACAGCCGCAGACACCGAATTCGTCACGGCGATGATCTCGTCGAATATCGAGCTACACGCACTCTCGACGGGTCGCAGGCCGCGCGTCGTCACCGCCATGACGATGCTCAAGCAGCATCTCTACAAGTACCGTCTTTTCCCTCGCCGACCGTCGCTCGCGTGGGTGTACTGACGCCTGTGTGTGTGTTCAGGTATCAGGGGCATATCGGTGCAGCGCTCGTCGTCGGAGGCGTCGACGTGACCGGCCCACAGCTCTTTACGGTCCATCCGCATGGATCAACGGATAAGCTGCCGTATGTGACGATGGGATCGGGCAGTCTCGCAGCGATGGCCGTGTTCGAGAGCAGCTGGAAACCCAACCTGACCGTACGACCGTAGCTCGTCTTTCGGGTATGGCGCTGACGACTCCGTTCGTAGCGAGAGGACGCGTTGCATTTGGTGACGGCTGCTATCTCGGCCGGTATCTTCAACGATCTCGGTTCGGGCTCCAACGTCGATGCATGTGTCATCACTACGGCGGGCACGGAAATGCTTCGCAACTTTGTCAAGCCCAACGAGCGTGTCGAAAAAGAACGCAAATATACATTCAGGAGGGGAACTACGGCCTGGAAGAGCGAACGGATTAGAGAGTTAGTCGTTAGCGAACAAATCAAACCTATAGGTGGCGAGGCGATGGATGTGAGCTAGGCGGCATCATGTACATCAGTCGATGTTCAATTGCACTCCCTTGTTAATCGGCACATACACATAACATAACATGGCTGAAAATACTGTTCAATGTACGTTCTATCTATACAATGATTTCAAGGAGAGAAAAAACATGCAAACGAATGTTACAAATGCAGATCAATGATGCATGATGACCTAGTTCAGCACTATATCAGGTGCCGGAGACACGACTGCGACGAGCACCGAGATATCTGCAGCACTATCTCAGACACATGAAATCAGGTCAAACACACACACTCACCGTCGATTTTACCGCCTCTGAATGTCTTGCCTTGTTCCCTTGCTCGTCGAGCAAACGGTATCTCATCCTCCAACTCGCTGTCCTCCTCCTCAAAGTTCTTTCCCTTCCTCTCCGACACCCGACGCGCCCGCGAGCACAGTGCCTCGCTCAGCATTCCCGCGAGTGTCCTCCTTCCAAGCAGCCCTTTGCCCCTCACTTGGTTCGTGTCCACGAGGAACGATCGTTTGAACCGCACAACCTCATCCAGCACCTCCGAGTCCCACAAGTTGTCGCTCAGCCCATCGCTAGCCAGGATAAGAATGTCATCCGCTTGTACGGGAAGCTCAAGGATCTGTGCATCACTCGGTCGAGCGGAGGAGCTCGGCCCAAGTTGAACAGGCGTATTAAAAGCCCACCACATCTCCGCACTGCGCCACACGATATATTCATCCCGCACGAGCATGCCCATACAGTCACCCAAGTGTGCAATCTTGAGAACTGCATCGTGCGTATGCTCGGCTGAAGTTGGTAAATTGAACAGCATCGGGCAATGAGAAGACGCAGGAGGCGTCGGTGACCGTGAATGTTGAAGAACCGCGACAAGTGCGGTTGATGATCCTGTTTTCAGCGGAACGGTCCTTGGTTGTGGGACAACGGGAGTCTCGGGTGGGGGTGTAGGAACAATGGTATCACTAGGTAGTGACTGGGTCTCGGGGATCGACGGCAACGAGGATGGCTGTATTGCAGGGGAAGACGCCACCGTCTCCTCGGCCACGACATGTGCTTTGATCGTTTTATCATACGCACGTTCGAGAATCATGAGAATGTCCAAGCCATCCTCAAGATCTTCGAGCGAGTCTTCCAGCTGCTCGTTCAGCTCGTCCACGTCCGCATTCCATGGCCATGCGTCATTGAGTGCGGTGGTACCCATATGTCTGGGGGAGGAGCTTCGGGCCGGAGATCTCTCGCGGAGCTGGGATGCACGCACATCAGCCTCCAAAGCCTCTCCGGAGCAATGGTGCATCAAACGGCGCGCAAAGAGTGCACTGGGTGAAGGGTCCTGAGAAGCACGTTTTGATATACATGCGTCTACCACATGGAATAGCATGTCAGGTTTAATGACACCTGGAGGGAAAAAAAACGTGCACACACCTCTAGCCCGTGACCAGCCTCCGACGCCATCGGCCACGCCCATGGCATTTTCACGGACAAAGTAGGCATCTTCGCCTACTTGGACGGCAAAGCTGAGGTCCTCTTCTGCCACGTCCTGGAAGAACCGTCCAGAAGAGACACTAGCACTTGCCTTGCCTGACTTGGCAGACTTTTTTGCATGCTTGGGAATACCGTACGCGCCAACGTCGAGGTGGTATCGCACGCGATGTTTCTTGACACGCGGATGCGAGTCGGACTGATCGGTGAGGGAAACGTTGTAAAATGGAACTGGAGCAAAAGATGAATACGGGAAGAGCCCTGCGGACTGATACGATGCGGGAGTGATGGGTGGCGAAGACGAATTTGCCTGTGGCGAAGTGAGTGCGAGCGAAAAGGGCGGCTGGCCAGAGGTCTGCCCGTGTCCGTGTGGTGAGTTGTGCGAGTGGGGGCTGGCTGAGCCCTCGCCTTCCGCCTTAACAACGGGGAGGCGCGACGTAGAAAGGATATGGGGGTTGCCTGGACGGGAACTGGGAGGAGGAGGTGGTGGTGGTAGGGAGTCAAAAAAGGCGAGGGGTCCAGTGGTGGTGTTGGCTGTGTACAGGGGACGAGTCGATGGGGCCGAGTTCGAGCGAACTCTGGATATCGCACTGGTGGAAGTGCGAGGAAGAGCGGTACGGAATCGCTTCTGGATGGTCTTCATCGTCGGACGCAACGACGAACGAGGTTTTGTCACTGTCGACGACAACGAGGACGATGCAAGATGATGATAAAGATGATGGAAGCGAAAAAACACGAGTCGGAAGTATCCGGGACCGGGAGGACAAGTGTAAATGCAATGCAAGTCTAGCAATTACTAGATACACAAATCTGAGCCGACAATCTACTCGTCCGTCTTCTTGAGAGCCACATGAGGCCCTTCTGTCTCCATCGTGGCCGCCGTGCTCACCTGGCTCAGGGCTGCATCTGCCCTTTGCAGGTCTTTCTCGCTCAAACTCCTCAGTGCACCACCACCGGGCGTGCTGACCCCGGAGTGAACAGACCCTGCACGCGAGCGGACTTTCATCACCAGCGGGCTATCATCGGACAGCGTGGGGTCAAACAAACTTCGAAACTTTGATAAGAACAGCCACTCACAACGGGTATCCATCGTCCTCGTCTTCAGTCGGCCGTGGCCAGTCGTACCCACGGTAATCACTCGTATTCAATCGTTGCATCTGGAAAGATATGAGTGGCATCCCCACGGTTCACCCCTGGACAGCTCACCTCCTCCGTCAGCGTTCCCATGTCTCCTGGCGTCGCGATCCCGGACATCCGCAAACGAGGGCTGGCTGGCACAGACATCGGCAAAAATCGTTCCATGCCCGGTCCAAGCCAGTCACCGTCCTCGTCATCCAGCTCACCACTCGAATTCACGAATGCGTCTGGATAAGCCCGCCTCAACGCCAACTGTCTCGATTTCGAGTACTCGACACCCAGATTCTTCCAGTCCAACAGTGGACTCAGCCGTTCAACCCGATTCCGCTGGTTAATCCGCTGTCGCCGTGTCTTGTTGCAGAACTGGAACATCGAGTCCGCTAGCCTGTTGACAGATTCATCGACAGAATGCATCCGCCGGTCAATAATGTAGCACCCTTCGTCCTCTGGACATTCAATGAGATCTTGCATGAAACACCCAAATCCAGACAGATTCGTTGTAACGGAAGGAATCCCCATCTGGTCTTGCTGTTGGCCGTCTTATCGCCACCGATAGCGACTGCATGACTCACCACCGTGCACTCTGCTGGTGTGTAGCCCCATGGTTCATAGTAGCTCGGGAACACACCCAGGTGGCAACCTCTCACAAATTCCTCATAGTCGAGACAGAAGATCGGGTTGTTCGAGTTCAAAAAGTCGGGATGGAACACCACCTTGACCCTGTCAGACGGGGCGTTGAACAACTTGACGCGGCGGAGCTGGTTGAGAATAGGGTCGTTGGCATCGTCCACCATGTTGTGTGTGACGATCGGGGGGTATGAACCCCGTCTGAGCGCCAATATCCGCCGCTTCAGCAGCACGTGGTCCTCCGCAGACAACAAGTCCTCTGGTCGAATCTCCATCTTTCCCTCTCTGTGACATCGAGAGTAAGGAAGCGTCCGGAATCGGACATCGTGAGCACGCACCCATGGTATCTTGCAGCATGCTCGAACAGACGAGCGCCGATCCGGTTTTGTATCTCTGTAACGGTGTCTTTTAATTGTTTCATGACCGCCTGCCCTTTGAGAGCATCGATGGTGTACGAGTTCGTGGCAGCGGGCATGATGATGAATGCGACGACGGTCGTCTTTGAACCAGATTGTTGGAGGCGATAGTTGAGACCTGTCGACGAGACAGGTAAGAGGATCATGCGCTCGCAATCGACAAAAGATGTGCGCACGCGCAAGAGATTCGATAAACATATCCACTCCCTTGTTGCGATACTCATAACGACCAGCAGTAAACATCTGTCGGCGAGTTGAGCAAACGCGAGCAGAAGGACGGCATAGGCGGACTGACATATAACGTATTGTCGAGATCAAAGTCATAATAACCATAAAAGTGACCGCGGACGAACTCGTGAATCTTGGCCTTGGCGGTAGCATGCAAATTTTGGAACTCGTGCATTGCCTGGAATTTGACGACGTTAAGGCCATTGGGTAGGACGCCATCCGGCTTGCGTTTGAGAAGGTGTTCCGCTTCGTATGCCGTTATATCTGATACGGTAGTGAATACGTCCGAACAATGTGCGGATGCACGTTCGATGCAGTAACGGTGATATATGCCCCGTTTCCCTGCTTCATGGTCGACGTCAAAGTACTGAAGGTTGTTGTAAAAATCGACGCTGCCGGCGCAGAGGTAGCGACCGAGGAGGGTGGCATGGGTGGTGAACACGGTCGTGACATCGATGTGCCGCTTCCGACATAGCGGGATGGCGACGCCTGCCTGCCACTCGTGAAAGTGGGCGACAACGGCGGTGTGGAGCTGTCTGGCGACGTACTGCGACTCTGGAATGAGCAGCGCGCGACGGATGATCGCGGATCAACGCACCTCGCCGAGAAACCAGGCGACGACGTATCCAAAGAGGATGGCGTCGTTGGTCTCTGTGTCATTGGGCGGCGAAGGAATGCCGGCGAGGCTCCAGAGATCGCCCTTCCATTCGTCGAGGCGATGGGCGGCGCTGCCGACATCGAAGAGGAGTACGCGGGGCGCACCATCGATCAGCCAGCGGCCGTAGAGAGACTTGACGCCCTGGACGCGCATGCTGTCGAGGGTCGCTGCGAGGTCAAGATCAGTCGGTTCCAATGGTTCTACTTCCATCGGTGCTGATTTGTACATGAGAGGGCCGATGAGGGTGTATCTGTCGCCATACTCTGCGACGGTGACGGGCACTTTGGTCTTGATGACGGTGTAGATACCACCGACCTTGTTGACGACCTCCCAGGCGGACTCGAAGAGTAAATGGTTCCGTACGTCGCGTTTGGGTGGTTCAGTCATGAGAGCAGGAAGAGAAAGCGACGCGTTTATCGATACAAATCAGCCTAATGCAGTAAAACTAGCCACTAGTAGTACTCTCAGCCAAGGACTGCCAGGATCAGCGCTGAAGCCACGGACGACACGGCATTGACCTGCCCTCGCTCGTCAATACGGGAAGAGAAGACAGAACGAAACGAACCTGGTTGTTCGTCAACACATTTATGCCACTGATCACCTTGATCGTCTCGTCCTTGTCTGGCATCGAATCATCCTGGAGAATCCATTTCTTGTCCGCAGAGTAGCGCGTGCGCTGAAGGGTCGCTCCAAGGAAGGAATCGAGCTAAAAGACTCAACGCGATCGTAGAAAAAAAAAGACGGAACACCAACACACCAACGAACCAAATATACCTGCGGCGGCACCCCACCCGACAAGTGTAGAGAGCAGCGGCACCCATGCTGTTCTACACGCGCTGTTTTCGACGACGAGACACACGAATTGTGTGAACCCCACAATGAGTCCGCCTACACCCGACGCGACTGTGCCCCCGAGCGAGATCGCGCCGTTCGTCCCAGCGGGCACCGTCTTGAGCGTCGTGATGAGGATCGGCGGTGTGCTCGAAAGAATACCCAGCTCTGACGCGAGCGTGTCTCCGAGACAACACGCAAATTGACTGGGTCAGTGTATGAGCTGGACGAACGCGCGAGCTGAGAGAACCGAGACATACCCGAGGGTCGCCAACACGAGCGCACGACTGAGACCACCAGCGACGGTCGGCGAGAGCGGGCACCACCCGTCGCGGTCGTACACCTCGAGACCGCCGTGCGACGATGCAAACAAGGACCAGGGAAACGCGTGCGGTGTGAACTGGACGCTCCACACAACGCATGCGACAAACGCAGCGGCGCTGTTGCACAGAACCTGCCATCCAGTGCGATAACCAGCGCCGTCGTAGCCCGCCTCGAGCTGGGCCTTGCGCTGTCTGCCTTCTGTGCGTCCGTCAAGTCGGGTTCTGTGCGCTGCGAAAGACTCACGCTTGGTCGCTCTGGATGCGAGCAGGTAAAACACGATGAGAGAGGCGCCGATGGCGCGTACGTGCGTCCCCATCACCACGAAACCGACCACGAACGCGGTCGCAGTACCCGAAGGCGATAACTTGCGCGACAGCGCTCCATTCACACTTAGAAAGAGAGAGAAGAGAAGGGGAAGGACCGGCCAGGTCGTGGTCATGGTCATGGATTATGTACTACTTTCTGCTAAGCGACGACAACGAGACGATCGGTGCCGCAGACGCCCTTCCACGTCGACCTGGCGCCAACGGCTCGCGGTAAGGCTTGGTCTCGTACTCCCACGTAGCAAACATCTGCGCGTCCGGGAGCGTGAACGAAGATGTGTCTTGTCCATTCGCATTCGACCCATCTTCACCGCCTTTTCCCCCCTGCGTCGCCGCCACGCTTAGAGACAAGTTCCATGGTGCTGGAATACCCGGTCCATAATACAGTTTTTGTGTGCCCCGTTGCAGGACCGGTGGGTGCGACAGGCGCAATGTGCGCGACAGCACCGGTCCCTAAGCATACCCATTGTCAGTAAAGCCGTCGGGCTGTCAAGAAAATAGGGTACACACAGGAAGAACTTGGCGCGCAAGCTCAGGGAGACGTGACGACTGCTGCGAGGCAAGAAATACCGGCTTGTCGTTGGTAAAAACGGGTCGCGGAGGTGCGGGCGGAAGCATAGACCGTTTGTCCCCATCCTTGTCCACGTCCTTGCCCGTCCGAATGTCCTCGAGCACGCTGTGTGGAACCGGGTAGGATGGTCCGATGGATGTGACACGCGGAGGACATGGCACAGCATTGGCATACAACGTCGATGGTGCATCCCACCGTGTGTTGTTTTGGATTTGCGAGAGCAGCGCTATCGCCACCTTGTGTTTCGCAGGGTTGGGCGGACTCGGCTGAGAGACCGGGTGGGTCAGTATGTGGTGGTAAGCTGCAAAGAGTGCTTGTTGTGTCGCTGGCGTCGGAAGCCGGGCAGGTTGGGGTTTGGACTGTCGTGCCGCGAGCGGTTGAGACGGCAGGTGCCACGCGGGCGTGTTTGCGAGCACAGATTCAGAGTAGGGCACCTGGATGAGGTAGTCTCCGGCTGTTATCGATGTGATGTGCTGTGGAACCGGCGAAGGCGGTCTTTCCATCTTGACTGCATGAGGGGTGGGTGTCGGCGACGGCGACCGTGGCTGGGAGCCGTCGGGAAAAGGTGGTAGAAAATCGGGCGTGAACAGCGCTATAGGATGTTCACGATACGACAGTGGTTCTCTAAAGCGGTAGCGGTCGACAGCGTCAACAGCGGATGCGTCGGTCAGTCCGTCGTCAAGTTCTTCCTCATCCCCGTCAATGACCAAGTCATCCTCAAGGAGTAGCAGATAGCTGAGAGGGATGAGATGCTCGTCGGGAACGAGACCGTCGGCCAAGTAACCTGCAGACCAGAACGAGTCGATAAACACGATATGAACCAAGTAGATCAGATCATATACCTCTGAAATCTGCGAGGTCATCGCGCCTTTTAGCGCTGCTGGATGCGTATCTCGACAACTCAACACCTTCTGTGCTGCAGTACTCGCTCAGTTCATCCAAATTGGTGCCAAATTCTGCGAGACAAACGACCAGGTCATGAACAGAGAGCCTTGGTCGCCCTGCGAGTTCGGAAAACTGGCCACAAGCGGAGGCTAGGAGAACAAGATATCTGGTCAACAAACTGGAAAGAACGGACAATGCTTGAGCAGAGGTTCGAGAAAAGCTGTGGGCATGCAAAATCTTCATCACGACCGAGTCAACGATCACAGCAGTCGCTGCTTGCGAGGCCATCAAGTGGACTAGTTCATGGAGCGTAAAGTAGTCGCAGTGGCAATGCAGCACTCAAAAAAAGGGTCTCTTGGTATTTGTACATTCACATGTACCGTACGAATACAAAAGAATACGTTAGTGGGTCGACGAACGCTCCCCGGTGAGATCCCATTTACCAAACAGCAGACTGAGGTCAATGAGAATGGGTCGTGACAAGGATATCCGAAAACATACTCAAATACGGCCATGATAGTCCATTTTCGATTGTCAGCTTCGGGAAAGACCAACGATCGCGGGCCATAGAATACCTAAAAGACGTTCGGTCATGAAAAAAAAAAAAACAGTTCTGCTGGCAACACACCTCGTCGTCGACTTCGTCTTTTTTCCGTGGAAGACAGTGGAGGAACTTCCAATTGGGATGAGCACCACCTTCGCGACAGAGGGTCTCTGTAACCTGGTAGCCTGCAAAGTCTTTGAGACGCTGCTCTTTTTCAGCCTCTTGGCCCATGGATATCCTGTGGAACGGCTCATGATCCATTTCGTGGACAGTATTTCTTTCTTTCTCACCAAGTATCCGTCACGACGACATCAGCATCATGGACAGCTTCGCGTGGGTCAGACCCCCACCAAATGTTCTTATCGCACTCCAGCTCCGTGACGCGATCCCACACGGCCTTGGGGCATTGGTAGGCAGGCTGAGGTGGAGATGCAACACGGAGTTTGTGACCGAGACGCGGATACGTGACGAGCATGTCATGAAGGACATTAGCAGAATCGCCGACGTAGGCTACCGTGAGGGGACGGAGTGAAGGCAGTGGTCTGTTGGGGCCAAGAGAAGGAATTTGGGTTGGATCGAACAGGTGAGTGTGCTCATGCAAAGTAAGGACGTCTGCAAGAACCTGCGTGGGGTGCCAGAGGGAAGACAGGGCGTTGAGCACAGGGGCAGGCGAATATTTGGCGAGTTCCTGCAGAACGTTTGCATGGCCGGGATGAACACGACGAGGATGACGTTACCTCAATTTCGTCATGTGCACCGACGCGAGCAAATATACCCTGACACATGCCACCGAGAACGCGTGCAGTGTCGCGGGGGGACTCATTCACGCCGAGCTGGATATCTTCGTGGCCGAGAAAGAGCGCACGACCGCCGAGGAGGACTGCAGATGTCTCTGCGGAGACGCGAGTGCGAGTGCTACGCTTGGAGAAGATGAGAGCAACGGATTTATTAAACAACGACTGTGAGGGCATACGCAGACGCGTGTTTTTCTGGTTGCGTGATTGTGGTGCCAGCCAAGGAAGGGAGATCTGCTTGAGGGCGTATGCATGGCTGACCAGACGCAGAATCTGCGGGCCAGTGAGGTCTGCCAATGTCATTAGATGTGGTACGGGCGACATTTTGATTAGTACGAGGAGGAGGAGGAGGAGGAGAAAGAGTTACATAATCAAGTCGTTACTCGGGAGTTGCCGGTGAGAGCCAAGGAGATATCGCACCGTCTCACCGCCGTGTCATTTGTGACCGTCGCCACCGTCGCCGACGACGAGCACGACAACGACGACAACAACAAAACATTTCTCGTCGCTGTTCCTCGCGTTTGCCAGTAGAAATGTCCACCAGTCGCACATCTTCCCTCACACCATCCAGATCCGACACCCCTCCTGCACCACCAGCGACCGTCCAGCCAGACCATTTCTTTGGCTCAGAGGGCGCACATCTGCCTCCTTCTCCACACTCAGAGGCAAGGCCATGGTATGAACCCGGTGATGACCCGCTTGCTCACCGCGGCATACCCGTCTTCAAACCGACTATGGACGAGTTTGCCGATTTCGAGGCCTATGTGACCAAGATCGAGTGCTGGGGCCTCAAGAGCGGCATCGTGAAGGTCATCCCTCCAAAGGAATGGTGAGCACCATCCCCGCGGCGCGTTCCGCTGCCCCTCATCCTTCCCCAGGGTCGACGCGCTGCCCCCAATCAAGGATCAGCTTGCAAACGTCAAGATCAGGTCCCCCATCGAACAACGCATGGTTGGTCGCGGTGGTCTGTTTCGCCAGGAAAACTTTGAGAAACGCAGGGTCATGAGCGTTCGCGAATGGGCAGAGCTCTGCGATAAAGAAGAATTTCGCTCCCCTGGCATAGAGGACGTCGGTCTCCCTACACGGGGCACACGCACCGGCCCACGTCCTCTGCGTACAGCCCGCGCAAGAGAACTCAACCACAAACTCGAATCAGTCAAGCAAGAGCATGGCGAATCATCTAACGGCATGCTCGTAGATGAACCCACTGCAGATTACATGTCTCCGCCTACAAGCGTCGGTCATCCCAACACCCCAACCGCTGATACGTCCACAAATACACCTCCACCAGCAATCGCAGATGATGACACTGCGGCTGGAGCTGAAGGCGACGACGATCATCTTGCTGACGTGGACGCCGATCTCACGAACGAAAAACCGGTACAAAAGGCCAAACGATCACAGACACGCGAAGCACGTGAAGCTAATCTCGCAGCACGCGCTGCTAAGGATGCCACCTTCCTCCAAGTGTTTGACCCCAATAAAGACTGGTTACCTGCGGGCACCACCTCCGAAGATTATACTGTTGAATTTTGTCAAAAGTTGGAGCGCCAGTATTGGCGAAATTGTGGCTTTGGGCGCTCTCCTTGGTACGGTGCTGATACCCAAGGTACGTTTTAAGTTGTTATTGTGGCCGTACCCAACCAAAAAATTCTGCAAGGATCACTTTACACCGACGAGACGAAAGCATGGAATGTAGCCCATCTTCCTTCCTTCCTTTCCCGTATTCTTCCCTCCTCTTCAAACGGCCTTCCCGGGGTTAACTTGCCTTACTTGTACTTTGGGATGTGGAGAGCTACTTTTGCCTGGCACGTCGAAGACATGGATCTGTTCAGCATCAACTACATTCACTTTGGTGCCCCAAAATTCTGGTATGCGATTCCCCAAGGGCGAGCTGCCGCCCTTGAGGCGACAATGAAAAGTCAGCCTATCATTTATCTTGTATATCGGTTTTCTGATATTGGCGCGAAAGGTTATTTCCCAAAGGACACATCTCAGTGTCCGCAGTTCCTGCGGCATAAATCCTTCCTTGCATCACCGACGCTGCTAGCTCAGTCCTCCTGCAGACCAAACTTCCTTGTCCAGCGGGAACACGAATTCGTCATCACCTTCCCCAGGGGTTATCATGCCGGGTTCAACCTAGGATTTAACTGCGCAGAGAGTGTCAATTTTGCTCTAGAGAGCTGGCTTGAACTGGGCCGCAAGGCAAAAGCATGTCAGTGCGTGGCAGACAGGTACTCATTCTTTCCTCTCTCTGGCGACCCCTAGTCTAAGGGAACATTAGCGTCCGAATTGACGTTGATCAACTTCTGCGTGATCGCGAAGCGGAGATGCTTCAACCGCCCGTTCAGCAGCCACCACCTTCAAAGAGAAAGGCCGAAGGGACTGATACATCGAAGCGAAAGCGACCAAAGCAGACAGCTGAGCCTGGGTCATCCGGTTCTGTGCCGTCTTCCAAAATTTCTATTACACTCAAACTGGGACCCAAGCCCCCAGAGCCAGAGTACTTTCCCTGCTGCCTCTGTGTATCCATGTCGCGTGAAGGTCTTTTACCTATTCAGGACCCTCCCATGGGGAAGAGGGAATTGCCCGATTCGCTATTTTCTATGCACGACCCCACTCTCTGGATGGCCCACGAAGACTGTGCGAAGGTTATTCCAGAGACATGGGTTGATACAGTAGAGCTCGCAGACTTTCTTCCAGATGGCTCACATGTTCTGCAGTCGAGAGTGTTTGGGGTAGACGCGATCGTGAAGGACAGGTGGAACCTGGTAGGGTATCATTTTTTTCTTGTCGAACTTATTATACTGATGGGTTGTAGAAATGTTCCGCCTGTAACAAGGGACGACAGAAGGCCCACGGTGCGCCTATCCAATGTACTAAAGGGAAATGCACCAAGTCATTCCATGTGTCCTGTGCGAGAGAAGGACAGGGTGGTATTTCATATACCGTTTTGCGAGAGGTTGAGAAAGAAGTGATTTTGGTTGGCATGCAACCGGCTTCTTCTCAGATTCCTCCATCATCCGGGGACTCGTTTGTGGGACAAGATGCGCAGCCAACCACGGATGAAGAGCCTGTCGTTTTAAAAACAATCAGGAAGAATGAAGTACAACTGTTATGCAACCAACATAACCCAGTGAGCATTGAAGAATGTTGATTTATTCTGACCCGCCCGTGATGTTGCTTTCAGGCTGTCGCAGCTGCTAAGAAAGCGAATAAGCAAGACAAGATCAGAAATGAACTATTGGCACTTCCGTCAATGTCTAGAATCAAAATTCGTGTGAGTGCCGGCGTTTTCGAGGTCTCACTGGTCCGCGTAATCGAGGAGAACAAATCCATCGAGGTGCTTTGGGACAGGGGAATTAAGCGCGAGTTCAAGTGGGGTAGTGTTGTGTTCGGTCAGACCGATGGCCAGACTGTGATGCAAAAGCCGTCTGAGCCCGCTCCTGAACGTGTGTAATCGTGATATTTCTGTGGTCTTGTACGGCACCTGATCTTTTTCTTTCACATGTCACTTGTACAGCGGCGGCCCAGCGGGGCAAAAACGCAACGCCTACACTTCACGTTGCAACCTTTCCTTCGACTTCCTCGGGCTCCTCTACCTCGGTCTCCACACCTCCAGCTGGATCAATGTACATGTCTGCTTACCATTACCAGCCCCCCGCGGCCATATATGCGACTGGGTCGTGGCCGTATCAAACATGCCAACCGCCCCCACAGAGTCCGTACCCAGTGCCATACACCTATGCTGGGTATTATCCCTCGCCCATCCCAACGACTTGTAGACCACCCGCAGACAATTCTGGTGCACAAGGCACGTACCAGCAGCCGCCAAATACTGGTCCATGCGCTCACGTTGGTTCAATAGGGACATCGACTGGTCAGACGCACTCGATGCAGTTGTAACCCCGCAGTTTTGTTTTTAACTTTCTTTCTTTCTTTTTTTGCGTGTGAAGTTTTTAATGGCAGCGTATCTAAAATTTGTTGCTCCCTCTGTAAAGTACGATTCGTGCACTTCCTTAATATCTCGTTGTATTTTTGGGACGAGGACCCGAATGACATTAACCATGCGTTAAGTACACTCAAAGCCAGACTGGTTTGCACAACCGGGTCCATGGTTCATTGTCGCTTTAGCTGTTCATGTCACTTACACACTCCCAGCTGCCCTTTAGATTCTCTTTCCAGAGTGTCACTTTTCCATCACCACAACTCACAGCGAGGATGTTGCCCGCGAGGCTCCATGACACGCGCCAAACAACGTCAGGGAACTTGCCCTGTGTCGTTGGCGTATTCTGAGATACAGTCGGCGATGGGTCCAGGACGGTTTTGACCCACGGTGCGGTCGGCGTGTCCTTTGTCCAGATGATGACTGTCTTGTCCTACAAAAAAAGGACGGACGTGAAGTGGCGTTACGTCCCGTTCAACCATTGGCACACCAGCGCACCTGAGACGCAGTGGCGATATAGCTCCTCGGCAGCCCAATGTTGGGCGCCCAAGCGACGTCACGAACCCAGTCTGCGTGTCCCTCGAGGGCCTCCTCCTCGACCCATGCTTGGGTGCCTTCGCGGAAGGACCAGATCTTGAGGAGGTTGTCGCAGCCGGCACTGGCAAAGCGTTTGAAGGGCGCGGGGGGCGCTGGTGCGCCAGGTTGGTGAGGGTGGATGAGGGAACCGGGGTGTATGGCCGGGGCCCATGAGACGGCATTGCACCCGATGGCATGACCGTTGAAGATATCAGCGACCCATTGACCGTCGTCTGGTAAGACCGTCAGCGATGGCAAAGGTGGGTGGGGCGAAACGGACCCTTGAATGTGAGTACGGAGAGTTTGCCGTCGGAGGAAGCGCAGGCTAGGATGGCACCCAGCTCGTGGGGAGCCCAGGAAATGGAGTTGACTTTGGGAAACGATCAGGAAGTCAACCGACGTAGGGTGCGGGAAAGATACCTGAGGCGGAGTGCAACGTGTGCTCCTTGATCTTTGTCCACGACCCGGCTGAAGGGCCCTGGGTTTGCTCTCTCCAAATGAGCACTTGGCCATCGTACGAACACGACGCGAGAATGTTGCCGAACTTGGGGTGGGCCCACGCGACTTGCCAGACGGGGCCGGTGTGACTGGCAGAACCGACGTGTCAGTATCGCAGAAACGTGGTCGGATACGGCGACGACGTACCCCTTGAGGGTCTGACCGCCCGACTTGGAGGGCTCGCCGTCGACGACGTTGAAGACCTTTACGGTACGATCAGACGAGCAAGTTGCGAGGCGTTTTCCGTAGTAGTCCAGTTGGGCATCATGCTAGGCGAGAAGACGATGAGAACGAGCGCGATACAAAGGACGTGTGTACTGTACGATCATGTCCTCGTGCGCTGTTTCGATTGGGACGGCCTCGGTGGTCGTTGCGCTGACCATTTTGTGATCGTTTGAGTGCAAGAAGCGTAACAAAGCCAAGGTCTGATGTCGACCACGACAACACTGTTTGAGCGCGCTTCGGCCTTGCACGCGCAGGCCGTGTCTTCGTTCCGGTCGTCGTCGACGGTCACATCGACCAAGTCCGAACATGCGTTTCTACAGAAAATCCTGCAGTCGGGGACGCTCTCAGATCGACTCAGTGCGCTCACGCTGCTCGTCCAAAGCAGTCCTTTACACAACACCAAAGCCCTCGACACTCTGAAATCGTTGGCAGAGAAAGGCAAGGCCAAGGGCGGTCGCGGAGGGAGTCTAAAAGCACTCCGCTGTATCGTCGATTGGTGGGTCGGCGGTGGTGCACCAGATCGCAAGCTCAAGTGCGTCCTTTCTTCTCGTCGCATCGTCGTACTCGAGCAACACACTAGATATTTCCGTGACCAGCCCTTGACGGGTCCAAACACCAACGACGAACACTTGCTTGCGTGGTACTTTGAAGATTGGCTGAAGAAGTACTTTTTTTCCGTCCTGCAGATACTCGAAGGCCTTGCCGCTGATCCACTACCGTATGTGAGAACTCAAACGCTCTCATTGATATGCAACCTTCTGCGGAGCAAACCCGAACAAGAACACAATCTGCTCAAGCTGCTTGTGAACAAGCTGGCGAGTGCATTAGTATCGTCATGTCTCTCTCGATCCTGATTCCGTGCAGGGAGATGGTGAAAAACAAGTTTGCTCCCGTGCTTCATACCATCTCCTCCAGCTCTTACAGACACATCCGTCGATGAAAACGATCGTCATACGTGAGGTGACTTTACTTATCTTTGCTCCTACGGCAGCCCCAAAAACGAAATCCAAAGGCAACAACACAGCAAACGAGCATGCCCGTTACTACACAACCATCACGCTCAACCAGATTTTTCTTCAGCCGGGTGATACACGCGTGGCTCTACAACTCATCGACGTATACTTTCGCATATTTGAAGACCTCCTAGGTGAAGGTAGGATCACGGACAGCGAAGAGGATACACACGGGAAGCTTGTATCCGCGATCCTTACAGGTGTGAACCGCGCGCTGCCATTCGCGAAACTTGATGCCGCAGAAGCGAGGTAACGTGGTTACTTTGCTTGTATTTCGCGCTGCTGATCGCAAGCTGCAGTTTCCGAAAGCATATCGACACTCTTTTCTTGATCACGCACACGTCAACGTTCAATATCTCGTTGCAAGCTCTCGTCCTTATTCAACATCTCTCGTCGACGCTCGCTAATCACCCAAGCTCGTCTTCGTCTTCGTCTTGTTCTCGGTCGATTGTGGATCGATATTACTGTGCCCTATACTCTTCGCTCCACGACGCTCGATTGGCATCATCTTCAAAACAGACCATATACCTGAATTTGCTATTTAAATCTCTGAAATTAGACAACAATCTTGAAAGAGTCAAGAGCATTATTCGTAGGTTTATCCAGGTGCTAGCCAGTGGCGGAGCTGGAGGCCCAGAGTTCGTGGTTGGAGGGCTATACTTACTTGGAGAAGTAAGTACGGTTCACGTTTGATCTCGGTAATTGCCAAGGTATATCCCTCCAAGCTTTTTAGCACTACTCCGGGTCTGCGTGCGTTCCTACAATGGACACTAGTTTTATCGGAAGCTGAGGAGTATGATCCTCGAAAACGAGACCCTCAATTTTCAAACGCATCAGCTTTGCCACTATACGAACTTGTACGTTTTTGTTTTGGATAATTGAAACCAATTAGCATCCAACTCATTATTTCCAGCTTCCGCTCCTCCATCATTATCATCCAACCGTTTCCCTTCACGCCCGCCAGCTACTCACATCACAACCCATCACGTCGAGTGCGGATCTCACGCTCAACACACTCTCCCATTTTCTCGATCGTTTTGTGTACAAGAACCCCAAAAAGCCCAAATCAAAAGGAGCAAGTGCCATGCAACCTGCTGCGGGTGCCGCCGATGGCACCGGTGTCAAGCGTGTCAAAGGTGAAGTTAGCAGCGGTGCGCTGCCAAACGACGAAAAGTTTTGGAAGAAAAGGGTGGAGGAGATCCCGGTGGATGAAGTACGTATCCATGCTGATATCTGGTCCTGTCTCACTCTGCGCCCATGGCCAGATTTTCTTCCATAAATATTTTTCCAGAAAAAATCGCAAGCAACGCTCTGAAGGTGGACAGGACGGAGAAAGTGAAAGAGTTGGATTAGTGGTGTCCCGGGGCACTGGTGCAGCGTCCGACGAGGATGGCACTGGCGATGAACACGACGATTCCAGCGATGCAGACGAGGACGAGGTATGGAAGGTACGAATACCGATTGCGTTCTGCTTCCCTCTTTCTTATCCGGACCGGCAGGTTATGCAAGCCACGATGCCCCGGGAAAAAGGAGACGAAGATTTCCTGGATGAAGATCTCGATGAAGATGCATTGCCGTCTGATCTGGATGCAGCCGACGATTCGAGCATCGAGGGCTTGGAAGACGTCGAACCTGATTCCGGCGGAAGCGAAGCTGATGATGGTGTATCACTTGCGGAGGTTTCCGATGACGACGACCTGATCGCTGTGGATGACATGCCAAGTGGCCTCGTCGAGTATGACGGTTCTGGCGCAGAAACGGATCCGCGTGAGGATGAGTGGGATGGTATCAGTAGCGGTGATAAACGCAAACGGAACGATAAAGCCCGAGGGGGGCGCAAAAAACGGAGGGCCTTGCCTACGTTTGCTACCTACGAGGAATACGCAAGGATGATTGAGGAGGGCCCGGAGGATGATATATAACACCCAATTATCGTTGGTAATACATTCCTCGCTTGTGAACGCCCTTGGACAACGACCCACTCTTCCAGGTCTATGTACGACAAGCCGCTGCAACGTCCTTTTCAACAATTTTAGATGGGTAGATTTGCTCGCATTAACATTGAAAGCCTAGTGTACAAATTGCCTGAATGCTTCATACTAAGATAAGATATATGCAGTCCTCACTCCCAGGTCTTGAGATAGCCGTGGATACACACCACCGCCAACAGCGGTCGCAAGATCCTTCGTAACCTCGATTTTGTCCCGCGTACAGACCTTGCGTAGATCCGCCCTCCCTGTCATCAAAGCTCGTGGCTGGAATCACTCTCAAGGATACTGCGCCTATCGTCTTTCGGTAGTTTAAGGTGAGCGCAACAAGAGCCGCTGCGATGAGTTATGCTCCGGGATCTCTGTCAGACATGTATGTGTTGCTTTGTCTTCCTGCACAAGGAGCACGATCCTACCTTGTACGTCAAGCAGACACACATCCGTCATTTGTGCGCCTGTTCTCACCATACACAAGGAAGTGCAACTCTTTTGGGCTCGTACCCGGCTGCGCGCAGCAGGACCACTGCGAAATCGACGACGGCAGACTCCTCCGCTGGCACAGGGACCAAGGCGAGGTCCATGTTCCTGAGGATCCTGTAGGCGTCATTATTGGGAGCATCGGTGAGATGGAGGGTGGAAAGAACTTTGGGTGGATCAATAGATTGTCCAGGGACTCGGAGTCTTGATAGACAATTGACGCCGCAACACGGAATTATCATTGTCTGGTTAGCTACTGAAAAAGCTAGAAACAACTTGCAATCCTTGGCTACTCTTGAGGTGTTTCATACATAGACACGTCAGTAAGTACCAGTAGTATGCTGTAGTACTGGATATTGCTTGTAAACAAATCACCACTCGTTTCGTCATTGTGTGTGCCTGCCGGTGCCGCCAATCTCTTCCGCTCGCAATTCACTGTCTAGTAATCCTCCCTTTGTCGCAACTGTCGTTCCATCTCGAACACTTTCTTAGGACTTCTACTATCGTGCCAGGGGTCGGGGGACATGTGGTTATTGACAGGACCATTCGATAGCAGCGGTGCAGATGTCTCCACCACAAGTGAATTTCTTCGATAAATGTTATATGTCGCTCTCGTTGATGTTACTTGACCAGAGACAAAGTTGCTCAAGACCAGCACCAAGGTTCCCCTCGGTCGAAAGGACAGACCGCTGTTGGTGAACAACAAGAAGATATCTCGTGACCACTGCGAGTTCACAGTCGGTCCTTGTACGCCAGACGACGTGGTGTGTCATGATAACCAGTGTAGTCAACACGCCTCTTGATGACAACCCATATCCAGCCCAATCCGTCGTTTGTCCCGATGCTGCAGATACGCAATACAAAGGATAAAGCCATGTTTATCGAGCGCGACGGTCAGGCCATCATCGTGAATCCCTCGTCCGAATGCGAACTCAAGTCCGGGGACAAGATTATTATAGTGGTAGGGATATCTATCGAGTGTGTGCTGTCTCTGTTTGAGCAAAAATTCTTCGTTTCTGACCAAGGGGCTAGAGTACAATGGCGACGCGTCGCGTGTTTTCTGCCGCCTGCACGGTCCTTACCGTTCATATCAACAGAAGATTGCGCAGCACTCGGTGCGTGCTCTACATTCACGTGTGCAGCTCGATTTTATTTCGATTCTTAACTTTAGGCATAAGTCTGGTTACCTCTCCGAACGCGCTTGCGACGCACCACCTTACTCCTAAGTACGAACTGACTGCGCCACTGGCCACGTCGCTCCTGTCTGCTACTCAACTCGTGAAAGCGGAGTGGCTGCAGGAGTTCATCCATCTGGGGACTACCCCTGACGATGGCCATCCGTTCAAACTGACGCCCCTTGAGCAGACGTTTGTACCCCCACCCGAAAGCAAATACAGGCCTGTCTTTTCGCCGTCATTACCACTTGCACTCAAGTCGTTCAAGTTTTGGGAACCAAACGAGGGGAGACTTCATTTGTTAAAGGGGTATCGATTCGTTCTTCTGGGAGAAAGGGAGGATCGCGTCGATGGGGAGACAAGGGAGTTGGTCGTTCGTGGTGGCGGCGAGTATGAATGTTTCCTACTGACTAGCGGGGAAGCAAAGTGGAAACAGCTGTTGGGTAAGGCGAAAAGAAAAATGGACGAGGCTGGCTTGAAAGTCGTCATTGTTTCCCGAGAGAAGGCCGTGCGCGCCGCCGTTGGGGCAGACAAATGGCAGGAAATGGTGGCGGAGGTACAAAGGTCAATCAGTCGTTCTGTGTTGCTACATCGCGATCTCACTCGGAGAATCCAGCCTCTCGTTGCCATTGGTCAGTCTGGAAACACTCTTGAATGTTGTCATCAACACTGATACTTCACTCATCAATGACGGAGCCAGTCAAGGTAGTTTTCGTTCGTCCCTCGCTGAGTTTTCTTTCTTTACATTTTCCTTTAGCAGTTGATGCAGCGGAAAGTAGCTCCCCTCTGCCAGACTTTGTCCCGAATACCCATCCTGATGAACCTTCGCCCGCGACCGCGGAGGAGGTTCTCCCAGAATCAAATGATATTCGTCCCAAATCACCTTCCCCTCCATCCACACTTTTTGGCTTAGCCATCCCTCCTCCACCTAGCAAGGTACGCAGAGAGATTTGTAACACGCCCGACCTGACCCCTCCAAGAAACTTATCCGTCGTTCAAAACCCGTATCAACGACGGGTCGGACAGAAGAACCTGTTGTGCCCGATGTCAAGAACGATTCTCAGACGGAAAACCTAGGGTACACTCTTCCGCCGGTGAGTTGCGTTCGTATCTACTGAAATAGCGGGGTTGAACATCATGTGAGCTTCCGGAAATAAAACGATCGACAAGGTTGAAACGGCGAACGCCAGCGCCAGCGCCTTCAGTTGAAGAGCCAGCTGTGGTAAACGACGGGGATAAGGAACCACCGCTTAAGAAATTCAAGGCGCTGTTTGACGCAAGCGACCCGGACAAGATGATTGTCGATACGCCAAGTCCCCGAGATGTGTATGATACCGCGGTGGGGGATTCCGTTAGTGTGACTCAGGGAGGCGAGAGCGTAACTCAGAGCGACCTGCGACTGCTGCATACTCAGGTAGTTGCTCCGCGCACGCTGGATGCGGTTGCTGAAGAGGAAGAGGAGAGTCTTCATTCTCAATCCGGGTCTGCTCGTTGCAAGTCTCCTTTGCCCCAAGTAGCCCAAGAACCCAAGGTTGCCGCGAGGAACTCTGGCGCGAACCGTAAAGGAGCGTCGAGAACTACGCCTCAGCCGACACAAAGTCACCAGATGGACACTGATCCCGCTTTCCTGACCGCTATTGCATCAAGAAAGAGGAAGAAGAATGCCGCTGAAGATGACTTTGACCGCGAATTCAATCATCTGCGTATTTCGGAAGCAGATATCCGCGGTGGGGAAGAACCAGCTTGGGAGGCTCTCGGAGACTTTGACATCGAGTCGAGGAATATGCGAGGTAACTTTATGGTGATACTTGAAATGGACGTCCTTCGCCCGAATTCTGCTCGGGGGAGCACGACTGCTGCGAGGCGTACTTATGACGGTCGGCCAAACTTTAAGAAATTTAGAAAGGTGGGTGTCCGTCGACGCTGGTTGTAGTTGTCTCTCAGCCTCAGTGTCTCTCGTTTAGATACCCACGCCATCGTCACGCGCTCCGATTGAGCTGGTGGCTAGGAGCGAACAGGACTACGGCATGGGCACAGGTGTGTTTAAACCACTTTCCTCGATCTCCAGCACTTTTTCAAATTGTATGGATAGGTTACTGGAAAGACAATGCTGCTTTCAACGATCAGGCGAGTTTGCCTCCTACCCAGACAACACAAGGCACCCAAAAGCGGCACGCTCCGACGGTGTTGGAATCAGATGGGGCTGAGAGTGATGTACCAGCTCCGAAACCAATCAAGAAGGGAGGTCGTGGACCTCCGAGGTCAAAGCCAAGTGCGGCAGCTGAGAAGTTGTTCCTGAATTCGGACGAAGAAGACGATGAGCCGAACATGGACCAACCAGAAACTAGGGGAAAATCCCGTTCGGGGACAAGTGGCCCTGCACGAAGCATGCCCACAAGGGGAAGTAAGCGACGGCACATCATTGCGGACGATGATTCGGATGACGGTGTAGCCTTCAAGGGGTTTGGCAAGAAGCGAAGGGTATAGCGATCACATTAGCTGCACCCTATCTATTACACAGCAATCTATACCTGTATGATGTCCATTAGGGAGACCTCGAAGCTAATTCATCGTGAATGGAAAATCCAAGCAAACGCTGTGTTTTTGCAGCAACTCGACCACCAGTTTGGCTGTAAAAGATAAGTCATGGCTGATCCCGATTGCGGAGAAAAAAAAGGGACGCACCGTTGTTCTTGACAAACAAAGCTTTCTGGAGCACCTTCCCAGTCGTCTAGAACGTACCTGGTCGTATTGCCTTGGGAGACATCATCGTCCCCAGTACCAAAAAGGTCTAATGCGAGTTGGGTGTGACTGACGCCTGCGTATGTTGTCACGCATCGCGGGTTAATCAAGATACGGGCTGGCGTATACGCCGAGTTTGGTACGGTGAATTTCATAGTTGGAAGTTCCTCGAGGGGAAGTTCCTCATCCGGCATGGCGTCGAAGTCGGATCCCACATTTGCGTCAGAGTCCACAGGGCTGTCTGGTATCTGCCGGCGATGTTTGGGTTCGCGTCCGGGTCCGGGTTGTGCGTAGTGGAAGGGGGAGTCAGACCCTTCATCGTCTTGGGCACTCTCGCGCGCTTTGGTGACCCAGAGGTCTCTGCAGAACCATGCCTGCGTGCTATCGAGACAGAATGCGTCCATGGAGCGTTGGGGTGGTGTCTCTGAAACAGATGCATTGTGAAAGTCCAAGCCATGCCGGTAGTTCAAACCCTTGTAGTAGGATTGGGCAGGATCTATCACATGAGTACCAGCTTCGCAGCAGAAAACTTGAAAGGGGAGATGCTCGGTGTAACGAGCAGCCCCGTTCTTGTCACGGGGAGGTACGGCATCTAGTTTTGAAGAGGATTTGGATTGTCGAAATTGGTCGCCGCGAATATCACGGGTACGCCACCTTGGAAGGGAAAACGCTAGGTATTTTTGTCACGGGTGTTTATCCGGAACTTACCTATCGGAGAAAATAAACTGTCCATTGGATTCTGCCCAGTCCATCCCGCAGACCATTGCGGCTTCGTTGGCGATGCTAACCCTGAGGGTTTCGAGGATGTCGTTGGGGCAGGTGAATCCCTTGAGCCAGATGACGCGGCTGAAAGATATCTGTCTCTTGTGGTGCAATTCTAGCAATGGTTCCAGGGCAAGATTTCGCATATAGGCTTCTTCGGCGGGGTAGTATGCAGCTGCTGGATCCTCTGTCATAGTTGGAACATGGTGAATTCTAAATGGTACGCCAAGAAGGGTTAATACTGCTTCGCAGAGATCGGTGAGAGTGGGGGTAGAGTCGGTGGAACCATAATCGAGCATGGAGACGAAGAGATTGGAGGTGCCGAGACGTTTTGCGAGTTGGATTATGACTGCGAGTTGGTCTACGAGAAAGTGGTCGGCAGAGTGTATGGCGAGTGCTACATAGTACAGTCGGTCATCTTTTATCAGGTCATCGTAGGTGTCGTCGTCGATGTTTTTGTTTTGCCCGAATGGGCGTGCGAGGGTGGGGCAGTAGGCGGCGACCCAGCCATTCAGCGAGAGTAGCTCTTCTACGGCGCTGAGCACGCGTTGTGTGTCCACCTGGCTGGTTTCTTTTGCGGTAATGCTAGAGCTGGCCGTCAGCGTCGGGTAGTTGGACCAGCGGGAACGAGCACGCTCACAAGGGTACCTGGAACTGCTCCCAAAAGTACCTCGTGCCAGATGATACGAGTCCGTCGAGAATGTCGGGTCTGTCGTCTCTGCCCGACCTGAGCTGGAGTGATCTGTGTTTCTGGGTGTTGAAATGTTTGAGGCCGGTGACACGCTCGATGACATTATACCCGTTGTATTCTGCGATTGAAGACGGCGTTGACCCGGGCGAAGAGAAGAAGAGAATGGCGGCTGATAGCAAGACGGTGAACAGACACGCTCTCGTGACGGTATTTCTTCTGAGGGTGATCGCCATGAATATGGTTCGGACGCAACTCGTCCCAGAGATGGTAGTAATACATCGATATCTCCACCACGCTTGTCTTTCAAGACTTTCATCAGCAAGAATGTCGTGTCACTCACAGAACGGCACCATCGCCGATGGAGCACCGTCCAAGAGTTCAGGCAAGTACTCCCTTTCTTCATCTTCATCCTCTCACGTACATCCCAGTCAAAAAGGAGGCAAAGAGACTCGAAAAAGAGGCGAAACTTGCTGCAAAACAAGTTAAACAGGCCGCATCCGCACCCACAGGCGAGAAAAAAACGAAGGCGGACAAGGAAAAAAAGTCAGAGGAGCCCAAGTTCGTCAACACTACCCCAAAGGGCGAGAAGAAAGGTCGGCCCTCCCGCTCTCACCTAATCCGCTCGTTTCCGATCACGCCCACGCAGATGTCTCCCAGCCCATGGCAGCTGGGTACAACCCACTGGCCGTCGAAGCTGCTTGGTACGATTGGTGGGAAGCCCAGGGTTTCTTCAAACCACACACGGCTTCCGATGGCTCGGCGAAACCACAGGGCCAATTCGTCATTCCTTTGCCTCCACCTAATGTCACCGGTAGTCTTCATATCGGACACGCACTTACGGTAGCCATACAAGACTCCTTGATACGTTGGTCAGTCCGCATTCCTGCAGTACTTGTCGTCTGACAGAACAACCTCTCAGGAATCGCATGTTGGGCAAGACAACATTATACGTTCCTGGCTTTGATCACGCCGGTATCTCGACCCAGTCCGTCGTGGAGCGCCGTTTGTTCAAGCAAGAAGGCAAAACGCGTCACGATCTCGGCAGAGAGGTGTTCTTGGACAGGGTCATGGACTGGAAAAACGAGTCAGTGTTCTACTCATCGCCAAACATCCCCATCTTATCTCTCCAGCTACCAATCACGTATCACCAACCAGCTCCGTCGGCTTGGAGGGAGTCTCGATTGGAGCCGTGTTGCCTTTACAATGAACCCTGTGGGTATTTGTTAATCGTCACTCATCTCATCTCATCCGCATCGCAGTCACTCTCGAAAGCCGTCATCGAAAACTTTTGTCGGCTCCACGAAGGTGGAATCATCTATCGTGACAATCGCTTGGTCAATTGGTGTGTCAGGCTGAACACAACACTATCAAACTTGGAGGTACGGCGTTCGTGGTGATCGTGGTGACTGACACCGTTTATCGAGGTTGTTTAGGTGGATCAAAAACAACTCGAGGGTAAAACCCTGCTCAACGTTCCAGGATATGATCCAAAAGAAAAATTTGAATTTGGTGTCATCACGTCGTTTGCATACCCAATAGATGGTTCTGGTACGGCATCATTTTGCAGCTGGTTTTTCGCTCACTCAAGCCCTCGTAGACGAAAAGATTATTGTTGCCACCACACGTCCGGAGACAATGTTAGGTGATTCTGCCATTGCCGTGCATCCCAAAGACGATCGATACAAGGTGTGACCACCGTATCACCAACCGCATCTGTTAGGCTTAAACGCGTGCAGCATCTCCACGGGAAATTTGCCAAACACCCGTTTGTCGACCGACTGTTACCCATCATCTCCGATGAAATGGTGGACAAGGAATTTGGAACGGGTGCAGTCAAGATTACTCCAGCCCATGATCCCAACGATTACGAAGTCGGAAAGCGCCATAATCTCGAGTTCATCAGTATTCTCAACGATGATGGGACGTTTAATGCTAACGCAGGGGAAAGATTCAATGCAAGTCCCATAAATGCCTTGTACAAGCGAAGCTAACGTTTGTATACTGACAGGGTATGAAGCGGTTCCATGCGAGGAGAGAAGTCGTCAAGGCACTTTCAGAAGCTGGATTGTTCGTCGAGACGAAGGATAACCCAATGCAGATTCCTATTTGCAGGTTAGTATCTCTTCGACTGATGTCTGTATGCGTGTGTCAATGTCTGTACGCAGTAAATCTGGAGACATCATCGAGCCTATCTTGAAGCCTCAGTGGTGGGTGAAGTGCAGGCCTTTAGCAGACGAGGCGATCAAGGTACAAGTGATAGCTGAAATATCGTCTATATCTCACTTTTATTCTAGCGAAGCCGAGCGGGCGAGCTTAAGATCACTCCTGCCCAGTCAGAAGCGGATTGGTATAGATGGCTAGACAACATTCAGGATTGGTGCATTTCGCGCCAATTGTGGTGGGGTCATCGTTGTCCCGCATATTTCGTTCGCATAGAGGGCGAGGAAAACGATGTATGTGTGCTGCAATCGTTGGGCACAACACCGGTTTTAACTACTTCGCCTCTTAGGTTAATGACGGAAAGAATTGGGTTGTGGGTCGTACACTTGAAGAAGCCACTCAGCGCGCCAAGGTCCTGGCTGCGGGAAAGAACTTTGCCCTCGAACAAGATGAGGATGTGCTCGATACCTGGTTTTCTTCTGCCTTGTGGCCATTT
>JBBPKO010000169.1:0-41260 GCA_038089295.1 Xerocomus amazonicus
ATTAAGATCAACTCTGGCTCTTGATGGCTCCACAAAACCGACAAGACCAAAACTGATGAGGTATGTCTCTTTCTCCACATATTGCACATACCCAGCCGGCTGAATCAATTGGAGCGTCGATCGGTCGCACTGTCAGGCATGCATCACACTGTAAGGTCAAGGCTGCATTAATGAGCGTGCAGACGGGACAGGCCCACTGTTGGCCAGCAGATAGATTGACAGAGTTCTTTGCTCCAGTAGACGGGGAAGAGTCTGGCATTGAACCAGAGGATCCATGGGTACGCATAGCCGGGGTATTGCCGTCATTGTTCGTCAAGTCAATGACTGCACTCGTTTTCGCAGCCTTTGCAGCCTCACGCAAGGCGGATGACCCCGACCCACAAGTCATCTCGTCCCGCTTTCTGCGTTCGGCGGCCTTTGGGGAGCTGTCAGCCAAACGCCTTCTGGATTTTTATTGAAAACTTGGAAACTTACACGAGCCGCGAGCTCACGAGGACCCAACTTTTCCATCGCACTCGACCTCCCACCGAGTCTGCCACCACCCTTGGTCAATGTCTCTGCTCTGCGTCGTCTCTCTGCAGCTTCGAGAGCCCGAGCTTTAGCGACATGCGGTGGAAGATTGTGAGAGATGCCGGAACCCAATACACGCCCGGGAGAGAAGAAGCCTTCACCGGCATAACCAGAACGCTGAAGTGCATCGTATTCGTCCTCGAGTCCGGCGAGAAACTTGTAGAATACCTCATCATGGGGTCCATGCACGTTATGCGTGAGCTAACGAGAAAGACCCCAAATCAACGGGCTGTTTGGCGAATTGGGAGAAATACTCGCCTCGTGCAGCATTGTTCGTACGACCGCATCTTCCTCCAGGAAGAAATCGGGATCCCAGGCTGGACGTAGCCTCAAAAGAATCCTCTCGCCGCCGTTCACATCTAAAATGAGCCTGGATCAATACGGTGAAATCGTGCCTGACAGTTGCTACTCACTCAGTCCTACGGTATACTCGACTTTGAGTGTAACAGGCAAGATAACTTGTCGGATGCTCACCAAGTAAGTTTGGACTGTCAGCGGGAAAGAACTCGGCGAGGGTCGGAAGGACCCATCCATGCTTTCGCATGATGGGCTTTACTAGCGAGGCAACACGCTGCAGCATGGATAGAGCGCGATCAGCCTTGGGCATGTCATTAAGATGGGTATACGACTTGACGAAAGTCTCTGCCATGTTGGTCGTTTAGTTTGTGGAAACGGGGGATGCGGGACGAGATGCTATACAAGCTGACGCGTCAGAGGGGACGCGTGTCCTTGTTCTGACCAAGCCAGTTAGTTGGCAGTGAGGTACCCGCTATCAAGGGACATTTCCTACCTGCAGGTCGCTTTTTTTTTGAAGATATCATTGGTGGGTTTTGTGAAGTATACGCTCGTGAAATGGAACTCGTGCCCGTGCCTAACTCACGCACCGCCCTCTGCTACTCAGACGACCCACCGACCCCTTTCAAGTTCTTTAAACCGTGTCCCAAGACCATATTATGGTATACTAGTCGCGGGTTCACTGCGACTGCGAGGACTATCCACCTGTTCCTACTCCATCAGATTTCAGGCCGCGCTTGGCAGCGTCGACCCAGGGGTTGGACCTCTAAAAGGCCAAATCACGTCGGAGGTGTAATTCGGAAACGAGGTAACCTGGCGCATGGCCCCCCTGAGCCGTTTTGTTAAAGGGAGTATCCTGCTGCGCTCAGTGCACCTGCTCCCAACTTGTTCATCGTGGGCTCTGGTCCTTTGTGCATCCATTCATCATGAGTTTAACCCCCCCGGGAACTGCACCTCTCTCTGACATCAATCTCTATACCTTTTTTCAAGGTAGGGCCTCTCATCATCTCCACGTATTTTCCAACTAAACACTGCTTTCATCAGTTGCCATCACAAGCGCTGCTTTGTATGACCATGGTTAGCCGCCTAATGCGCACAGTGAACTGTTTCTGATCGTCGTGTGGAGCACAGCTCTGTCTCTCGGTCGCGAGGTGAGAAGCACGATCAAGGCTGTCTGAGGAAGTAGTGGTGCTGACGGCCGCATGTCAGGTAGTACTCATATGGGTGAGCCAATCGATGGTGTTCATGAGCCGGCGTTCAACGTATACTGTCGTAGATGAAACCACTAACGCCGGTAACAGTGTTATATGTGATAGTGAGCAAAGTAAAGTAGCCCGAAAGAGTTCAAGCCTACACTATTCTGTTTAGGAACGATACCTGGGCGATACTGTTCTTATGTACGTCGTTGCACCTAAATTCGATCGTTGTGTCTGAGGGTTGCTCTAACCATTCCAGAGTTGGCTTATGCTGTAGGTTGTCCTCGCATATTGTCCGCATCCCGTGTAACTCGACCATCGCGCCAGTATGCTTTTCGGTGTCAACATCGGAAGAGGCAAGTGACATGTCGTTTTCTTCAACATCATCTTTTGTTGAACACTCCTAGGAGTAAGTTGAACATGTCTAGACTTATGGCCTGTACAATTTTTTTCTTTATTAGATGTACGTATCTATGACTGGGTTACCAGTTTGCATGGATTGACCTTCCGAGTCAGGTATACGACTGTTCCAGTTTCGCGCATGGGGTGCACTTACCTACTCCTGGGCCACACAAGGTACCTAATAATTTTCTTTAGACAGGGGTACGCCAACTGACTTGTTCGCAGCAACCATGCTGCTCCGACTATATGCGATGTACAGACAATCTAGACAGGTCTTGATCATTTCAACCTCATTGTTTTTTTGCGAGATTGCCGCAATCGCGTTTATCATCTGGCGAACTATAGGACCCAGTAGTGCTCTCAAAGGTTCGTCAGGTCTCTTATCAGGTTACCTTTGAGCTCACGCCACGGCGTTCAGCGATGAGTAATGTCGTTTCCGGACAGCAATTGTGCACATTCTCTGGCATCAATCCCGACTTTATCTACATTTTCATCCCCTTTCTATTCTTCGAGCTTTTTCTCTTTCTCATGGCTGCCCTCGTGTTCGTTGACAACGTGAAGCGCAACAAGAAAGCGGGTGAAGAAAAAGGTCTTAGAGTGAATCCGTTTATGAGCTTCTTGGCTCGCGACAGCCTCCGGTACTTCTTTATGTGAGTGATCGCGACGCGCATCCGACAGACACCGTCATTGAGATACTCACGTCGATTGTGCGCGTAGGAATCTCGTTGCCTGTGCTGTCGTTATGGGCTTGTGGCAGACCATCACGGTGTGTCATTCTTTTCTGGGGTCGGTGCCTATGCCGTGCGTAGTCGTGCTCACTTTGTGCGTTCTTCCAGGAGCTCTACGCGAATATATGCATACCGTTTGTCATGTTCCTCGAGGTGCTCGTTGGTACGAGGCTCATCCTCGACTTTCGTGAGCGATATGCCCGTACGGAGCCGGATCAAGTTTTCTCCGGTGGGTATAGCTCCCTACATTTCAGAGGAGAGGAAGCGCGATTAGAGTCTGCTGGGGTGTCCATCCTATGTCAAATCGAGACAATCGTCGTCGCAGACAATGGGTTGTAGTTAGAACCATCGTTCGTTAAAAGCGTGTAAAAACATAAAAATACAAATGGGCATGTGTACTTGAACCGGGTAGTAGTACTGTGCGTAATCGTGCAAATGCAAGGAATAAGGATACGGCAGGTTCTAAAAAGCACAGACATGAGAAAGAATGTCAAAACAAAATGAATACAACATCCGTTAATGTATCATTGAATGATGACGAGAGCGAGAGTAAAGGGGAGTAACTCTGGGAATAAAGAGCGTGGGCTAGCAGATGAGCGGGCATCATAGCTAATGAGGCACAGATACGTAAGCAAGGAAACAGTGCAAGGACAGGGCGGTCAAGGGACAGGGCGGTCATGAAACATGGGCTTCCTCGTCATTCTTTGTGGCGCTGTACACCCTTATCGAACGTACAAAGTCAAGTTTCTCGCGAGGGAATAGAGGATCGGTTGGAGGGCTCATACCCCCAGAGCCAGAGTGAGGGCGCGCCTGGACGGGGGAATCAACTGAGTTGTGGGGTGTGTTCGATCGTGGAGTTGTCGTGAGAGGGTCAGTGATATCAGAGTGGGAATCAGGGCACTCAGAGGGCCAATGAAACCGCTTTCGCCGGAAACTGACGATTGGTTAGGACCCTTGGACTAACCATCAATATTCATGTCGCGTACCTCTCATATTCCCAAATCAAGTCGTCCAACATTTGTTGATCAAATGGTAGATTCCGTTCTTGAGCAATATCTTGTAAAAACTCGGTGAGGGCGGCCTTACACCCGATAAGTGAATGTAGGTGCTTGCATGCATGCATTTCAAGCTCGAAAGGGGACATTGGGATGAACGTGGAAGGCCAAAGAATGAGACCAGGCGATTGGGTAGAGTGAGATGGCTGTGCGGGTGGCTTGATCCTAAGGCGGCCGGTGGTCTTCACACTGAGCATGTCAGGAACAGAGGAAAGACTAGGAAGACTTTCTTCACTAGAGCGGTCGCCTTTCACGCGCAGTTTCTTTTCCTTCTCTTTGTTAAGATCCCATTCGACATGTGCTACCCACTTGGCAAAGTCTTTGCCAGCTTTCTTGAGAGAGGCGCTACTGTGGCCCTCCGAACTTCCGACGGAAGAGACATCAGAGTCTTGAGTGGAGGGCGGCGCTAGGTACAGATTGAATTCGTGGAGCCTGCATTGGTTATACCGCCCGAAAACCTTGTCAATGACATTGTTAAAAAACTTGCTCGGGTGAGGGTGTATGGAGAATTTGCGCGAAAGCATATCCTCAAAAAGTTTCTCTATGGTTTTGGAGTTGTCTACATTTCGCTTCCATTCAGAAACCGGATCATAGGCAGGTGAGGGAGGGATTTCGTCTGTGTCCACAAGGGAAGAAAGGCGGCTCTTGGTGCTTACGAAATCGTCTTCGTCGTCGTCGTCATCACCATCGTTATCACCAACGCTGTGCCTCCGGTCGGCATCTGCGTGTTCTTCATCCGCCTTGTCGGATGAAGAGAAAGTCGGCCGGATGTGTGGGACGTCATGTGAATCCTCTAGTGGCTGTGGTGGATGCTTCGAGTAAGGAAAGTAAAGATAATCGTCGATTAACTCGAGATGTCCGCCATGTGCCAGAACTCTCCTGACTTCTGACAAGATATGTTCCCATCTGTCTTGGGGAATACACAGAGAAAGATTAGACATTCTGACGAGATCGAACATGTTCTTCGGGAATGGTAATTTATATTTGACGCTGAGAGTTGTAAGCATATGGCCTGGGGCTATTCTGGGGAGCACTTACAAATTCCCTTGTTTCCATTGTAAATTGCTGGGTGATCCAGTGCCACCGCGCAAACGAGCGGGATCAACGAGATCAAAACCGATGACCTGAGAAGAAGGCCAGAATTCGGCCGCCTCCACTGCCCATCCACCAGACCCACACCCAAGATCCAGAATAGTTCTTGGACTGGCTTGTGAGAAGTCGTGGAACGATGGTGAGTGATTATGATTCAGACGTCGCAAGAGAATTTCAAAGTACTTGTCACTAGACAAGCGTCAGAAGGGGCGGTGCGGTAACGGCGAGATAACATACTTGTCTAAAAGAGTTCTGTCATAGGCAAGCATATAAGGAGCGTCCTCGCGTGAATAAGGATGATGTTTCATTCCTCGTCGAACGACAAAGCGATCTTGCTCCTCAAAGGCATCAACGGATGGATCACGTGCGGTGGACCGTGAAGGAGAATTGGAGGGGGGAGGATGTAATCGGGGGGTGAGGTCATCTGCAGATGAGCGATGCGGAATGCCGAGTGTGAAGGGGTCAATGTCTGACGGAGAAGCAGAGGTAAAGGACTTTTTCTTCTTCCTCAGAAAACTTCTGATAACGCCTTCGCGCTTGGGGGATTCCTGAGTGGCCTCGGTAGAGCCGCTAATCGGGGCGAGGGGCAGGCGCAACTCTGCGCCGGATGTCTTGTGGCTGAAGGACCTGGATAATGGGGAATCTTTGCTCATTATGCTGAAGTAACCCGAATCGATGCTGAATAATGAATGCGGGCGACGACGCAGAGTCTTGCTGAGACGCGGCTCAGGGGGATCAATAAAGCAGAGGAAGGATGTACGGGGAGTTGAGTGGGAGCTGTCGAAGGAGTCGTCGTCGGAATCGTCGTCGTCGAAAGACGGAAGAAAGGAGACGGGTTCTGAAATGCGGTTCGGCATGGCGTATAAGACCGGAGGACGTGCCAAAGCGGGAATGGAGGGCTGCCAAAGCCCTTTGTTGGGTAGGGACAAAGGGGACACGAGGTGGGTGGAGAGTGGGGGAGTGCTTTATGATGGCGAGGGGGGGGGGGAGGGGGGAACGGGAATGCACCGCATCGTACTAATAGTCATCTGGGTGAACCTAATGCTGACAATTTTATCGCCGACGTTGCTGGACCGCGTGTGTCATTCGCCATCACATTGGCTGTGACCCCAAGAAATCCCATCTCATCTCCAGGACGAACCCCGGACGTAAACCGAGTACCATTCGGTTCAGACTGGCCTAGCAACTCAAAAGTTAGTGGCAACCACGCAGGAAACGAGACCCAACCTTGTCCGACATGTCTACAATGGAACAAAGCCAAAGCCATACAAGGAAATCCCTCCGTCCGAGCACTCGGATTTCCGACTCGGAACGTCGTTTTCGTTTTGGAGTGAGTGCACCGCCGCATCTTCCGTTGTCATTCCTGATGTGTCATCGTAAACCACCCCAACAATTCATCATTCCATTCATTCCAGTCGATCCCAACAACAAATCTCTGGATCTGCACCTGTCTCTACATCCTGATCCTGACTCTACCGATCCGTATACACCTCGGACCAACTCGGACTGCAGCCCATGTCAAGACGCCAGTGGTACCTCCGTACGATCTCTGTTCCAGACGCCGCGTTCCCATGCCCAAGCTTTCAAAACGGCACATGAACTTGCGACAGGAAACATGATATGAAACAAATCTTAGGATCGAAGCATGGTGGAACATTCACAATACTGTCTCAGAGTAACAACAACGAAAACTCAATCTTCATCCTTACGCGGAGGTGGGCCACAGGGCTGGAGCATACGCTGGACAACAGGGATAAGCACCGCAAACAATCCTCCACACCAGCCATACCTCTGTCATCTCGAATTTTATCCGTCCGGCCGCTTCCCCATCTGCGAGAGCAAGATAGGACGTCAGCGATGGGTGGCCAACGATGGAGGAGAGTGTGTCTCGGTGTTGATGGGTCATCCAGTCGCTGAGGAAGTATATATGAGCCATATGTCCAGTGTAATGCATATAAGACTCACTATTTTGTCAAATCGGCATGTCCTCAGTAGTAGCTAGTGTCAGGAAGGACGGTGGTCCGAGGGGAATGGGTACACACCTGTGCCAGTATACCGAGCATGCACTTGGACTCCTGTCAACACCGCTCCTTGGTCCGATGATTCGAACACTCACAATGCTCCAGCTGCGTGTTTGCGGTGTATCTTAACTCGGATGACTATGTCGCAGTGCGTCAGACAGAGAACGGATTTAATATGAAAGCATGAACCTCACCATGATGCAGTTTGTCAATTGGCGAGTGTCAAACCAACCGCACTCCGCTTCACATTATTCAGAGTAAGATCGGTCACGTGGGCCAATCACCCAAGCCAGCCACGTCACATCATACCACAATGTCCACGGACACGTCCAAACTTCGCTCCAAACTCGCAAAGCTCAACAAATCACTCGATGAACTCGAATCCCAGCTTGAACCTTTATTTTCAAAACCGCTCCCCGAAACCTTGCTCGCACTCGACACAATCCAGCAGGCAAAGCTGCAAGTCATCATACCCTATGTTGTGTATGACCTCGTCTTTGGTGCGCAAGCCGTCGCGTACTAGAGTCGCTCCGTTACAGGCCTTGACACCTCCCATAGTGTATCTAAAAAGTCGCGGTATAGATCCTAAGACACATCGCGTCGTTGCCGAGCTCGTGCGTGCCATGTCCTAACACGCCCTCACTCAGATCGGTAGAACGCATCTCTAGGAACGGATCCGCGAATACTTTGATAAAATTAAGCTGGCAGAAGAAACCGATCAAAAACGTATGATCCCGCCCTGTTTTCATGATGTGATGGTCCATGTCCGACTTAATGCTGACACCGTGCGACAGGAAAGTCTGGAATAGACAAAGCAGCTGCGGATAGGTTTATAAGACATGCTATTGCCCAGGCCAAAAACACGCAACTGGTCAATGAACCGGACGACACAGTACCGGCGGCGAGCGCCAGCTCCAACACCGACCATGTTCCCGTCAAGGTCACTAGCAAAATGATAGCACGTGAAGAGTACCAAAAGAAGCTTGAAGAATTGGGGAGCGAGGAAGAAGACGATCTCGAGGTATTCAATGAAGACGCACATGACGAAAGTGAAGAAGATATGGACGGGCCGCCAGAAGACACGAGGTCTACAAGACTCGATAAAGGCAAGGGACGGGCGTTAGAAGAAGACCCCCCTTCACCGAAGCGCAAGAGATCCCGTATGGACTCTCTTACTGGTGAACATCCGTGCAAAATTGTGTCTAGTGCTGTATCGACCCATCGAGCTATAGACCACGGACAAAAGGCAAAGCTCTCCATCCTTGCACAGCCAACACCAGCCGAAGACTGTCCAAAAGGAACATCCATTTCAATATCGGAAGGCCGAGATACGAAGAAGGCCGCAAAAAGAGCGAAACGTAAAGCAAAGAAGCCATAAAACTTTTTATTCTTGTAGGATACTTTGTTTTGCCATGCTACAGATTTATATATTGATTTTTCGCGAGACACACAGACGTAGATGGTCCTACCCTAGTGATTGGAAGTGCGAAAGTGTAGAACAGTCAGTAGGAACTGAAGCAAGGAAGAAAAATATACTAAAGCGTACAGTTCAAGAAGATAAGAATACACTCCAAACGTCTTCACATCACCACACAGCCATTACGATCACCCTCTTCAACAGGCGTGCTAGCTTCGGAAGCCGTTCTGCTTCCCAGTACCCACCACTTCATCCTTCCAGATAGCTTCCAACCCTCCTCAGGCTCGCTTGCGTGTCCTGACGCACTTTGCGTTTTCTTGTTTGCCTTCTTCTTGCGTTCCCTTACACGTCGTACGGCATCGACAGTCTGCCAGCTGTAAAACGACTTGATCACCACTCTTTTCTCGTCACATTCATCCTGTCCAACTTTAAGTTCCTCGCCGTCCCTACCATCCAAGTAGCCCAGCTTCCTCGCCTCCCACGAACGCCATCCTTTTCGGGGACGCGTGTTCGCCACTACATCCTTCACAGAGCGTTCCCCTACCGAGTGGCAATCCACGATGACTAGGCCCGCGTCGTTGATACCCCGTTCGCGGACCTGCCGCACAAATTCTTTGAGCACTGTCCCGCATATAGACGTGCCGTCAGCTTCCAGAACTCGCAGCCTCGGGCAACCGCGAATAAACACTCTAAGTCCGTCGCTAGTCAAATTAGTCGCACAAGACACCGTCAAGTGTTCCAGGGCATGACCAGGCGTGGGTGATTCCGTCCTCTTGAACGAAATTAAATCCTCTCCCTCTGGAGGAGGTTCTGGAGCGAGCGCCTCGAGAACCGCGTCTGTGATGCCGCAAGCGTCTTCCAGGTCGAGTTTGCGGATGAACGGGGTAGTGCCGAGGAGGTGTACAAGGCCGTGGTCCTTTAGCGTGTGTCCAATTCCTGCAAGCTCAAGAAACTCCAGACGGGGAACCGAATGCGCGAGGTTTGAACAAGCATTGTCAGTCAGCATGATGCAATTGGAGAGCGAGAGATGTCTGAGGGCGGTCACACGTCGCCTGTAGCGACGCCAGTCTCTTGGATCCCCCCCTGCCTCCCGAGCTGACAGCAAAACGGTTTCTCCACAATCTCGTCCATCCTCCGTGCAGGACACGAACGCTTCCAAAGCGGAGTTATGCAAGCTGTGACAGTAGCTTAAATCAAGGACTTCAAGTTGGGGCGCAGCTTTCCCCAGCGCCGCAAGTGTGTCATCATTGACCATGGAGAGCCCACATAACTTAAGTTCCTTTAGCTCAAGGCGAGCCCCTCGTTCCATTACCGCAGTCGCGTACATGCGAACGCCATCTCCATCAATGTTTGCGCATCGACTCACATTCAATGACATAAGGTGTGGACAAAACGCAAGCACACCGAAGGTGGCGTTCGCAACGGCTTTCAGCCCCTTGACGTCCAAGCTACGCAGGAATGGTGATCGAATGAGGAGACTATGGAGCGACTGCGTCGTGAGGGAGGTACAGCCTTGCAAGCTGATCGTGTCCAGCTGCGTATATGTGAAATTCACAACGGGCGCGGAGCGTACGCAAAGGCCACCAGCCAGATCGATTAGCGAGGTCGGCGAAAGGCAGGTATGTCCTGACAAATCAAGATTTTTTACGAACGGGCCAGAGAGCTCAACGAGAGAAGTAAGGAAGCTGGTAGATGCCGGTGGAAACGTCCGTAGATCAACGTCCTTCCAGAGCTCGCCGTCAAAGACCAAAGTGCGCCATGATTTCGACACCTGACCTCATGATTGACACATCGGATCAATAGGACAGGAATCGAGTATACCCACCCTGCTCAGCTTCACAAGCTCACGTATCCCACGCTTTCGTCCAACCCAGCGATTTTTTGATGAAGATGCTACTAGGACCGACCATTTCTCGCAATTCTTTAGATGTTCGTGATCTGCTTCGTGAAGGGATACCAAGGCAGAGAACACACGCAGCCGAAGTTCCCTTGGGAGCATCTCGTCGAATAAATCATGGGGTTGGAGCGGCAGAGAGACGAAATTGTCTCCCGGGCCTGCTTGTGGAACGGCATCAAATGCAGCCATTGGAAATGGGGAAGAGTAGGAACGGCCGTTTTCCCTTGAATCAGCTACGCCATCCAAACGGCAGTCGTTGGGATACCAGGCTGCGACTACGTCCGACGCTGTTACGGGCGCATCGTGTACTTCCACCCCTGCCTGGAGTGACGCCGGTCGTGTGACATCCTTTGTCTGCCACGGGAAAAGGCAGTTACCGGATTCTACTGGCGACAAGTCGTGTCTCAGGGGATCAGCAAGGTCGTTCGCAGGCTCTGTCCCTGCTGGCCCCTTGTTTCTAGAAAGTAGCCTGCGGGCAAGGTTGACCGGGGCCTTGGAAGATGCTGCGAGTTTGATCCTGATTTTAGACATGGAAGACGTGGTGGAACGGACAGAGAGGTTGGATAGGGACCTCGTCCGGGAAGGCGCTCTGGTGAGGGTGGGAGGCTCGTCTACCTGTATGGAGGTACTTTCGGTTGAACTAGCTGGATGGCTTGACGACGCTGTGCGGAGAGATGTACAGGTTGACCGATATGAGGAGGGACCTTGTATGGGGGACCAGTTGTCGATGTTACAGCCCAAGCCAGGAGGCGAGAAGGACAGAGGAGGCAACGTGGGTGGGGGTTCCTTCGTTTTGCCTTTGTCGGCCAACGAGGCACGAGCATTGTCTTGACAGGCTGCATCGGACGGGAGAGAAGGGCCGGATAGATTAGATAGCGTGTGATCATCTGCAGACGGAAAGGATTCGAAGAGCGGTAAAGGGGGGGGGAGGAAGGGAACCGGGTCGGAGGTGAAGTAGATACCGTCCAAGTTGTAGAGGTACCGTGCTGTGTCCGGATGTTCCGAGGTTGGCATGGACGAATGGGCTGAGGGCGTGTTGGATGGAAACGGGGACGAAACGGAGGGCTTTAATGGACCGTCAGGTGGGTTATCGACGTCTTTAGGACGGCTCATGGGGGACAACGGACAGAAAGAGACGAGGAAGATATGAACAAGAGCGTCGCTTGAACCAGCTCGAAACAGGCGACTTGGACACTCAGGGGTTCATCGTGCTATCGGCCCCTTCGACATCCCCACCAGTAAACAGTTCTCGATTAGCAGCTTGTGCGTGTACTTGCCCAGAAGCAACCAGTTGCGTAACATACTCATGTATCACAAAAAACAGTCCCAACGCTCAACCAGAAAGTAATCAATCGTTTATACAACAGAATCAGAACCTTTATCAATAAGAATATCTGACTAACATGTGGCGTGCACGAGGTGCCAAACGAGGCCCAGAGGGTGAAGATGCGCGAGTTCAGCAACGACGGCGATGAAGACTGGGATCTGCACCGACGCGTCGATCAAGCCGCCGCCGCCGCTCTGGGGTTCTCTTTTGCCTTCTTCCAGTTCGCCGTGGCAAGCTTGAATCTGTTCGAAAGCATTGATAAATCTATCGGACGCAATTCACACCAAACTTGCTCACCTCTCTTGATGAGGCATGTCAGGATCAGACTCCTTCAGTCGTGCCATTTCCGACTGCATAAATTTGTTGAAAGCACTGAGCTTCTTCCGCCCTCCTCCCCCGGAAGACGATTCTGAACATAGGTTGCATTACGACCAGCAGCACGGTCATAAGCCGAAGAGACACTCACTCGATTTCTTTGGCGGCTTCTCCACGGGTGTCTTCCCTTCTGTTCTACGCGGAGACATCGCTGCGTTTGACTTCAAATGCGGTTACCAAATTCCGTAGACTTGAGAGAAAAAAAGTCCAACGTTTGAGCGCACAGACCAGTAACAGGGGCGGTGTCGGAACCCAACAAGGAGTACGAAGCGAGACAACAAATTGAGTGTCAACGAGAGAACAGAAGACTGGGAAAACATACCTTTCTTAATGCCTCAATGAGAGTGTAGGAATAAATTGAGTGTGGTTGTCTGCGGAAGGGTGGAAAGATTCATGTTGGCTTGGGTTGACGGACCTTATACGACTTGAGTACAAGTTTGACTTTCTCTCGAGGACCTACTGAGAAGGACCCCAGACACACCTTATAATTTCCTCACGTAAATCAAAGTTCAATGCATTGCGGTCAAACCTTGAGCATCTTGGACGCGAACCAATAATAACGGGGAAACGTGTGCAACTCGTGATTGCACGCTATTTCACCAGAGAATTGACATGCGTATTCGTCTAGCTTAGACCTCGTTGCCGAATCGGCCGCCCAAGGTGCACCCTCTGTGCATTTTTGAATCAAGCCGTCGCATAGTACCCGAGGTCCGCTCAAAAGTACGTCAAACAGACGGTGACGGTCGTGTTCCTACTTGAATCCGCATGTCCCGTTACTGGAAGCACCCTGAACTCGTTTCCTTTGGTGGCCGATATATTTCCCAGCATCCTGTAGATTAGATAGCATCCGGGAGAACGAGATAAATCGAAATATTACACCACAATGGTACGACACGGCACGCTATAACGTGTCATTACACGGGAGATCGAGCCTACGACAGCATCAGACGCTTCATATTCCAGGACCTTTTCTCCCACCGCTGGCTATGCTCTTCATCAAACTTGTACCACTCACGATTCCAGTCGTGGCGATCAAAAATTTCCGACCTACAGGAATGAATATTGTGTTCCTAATGGAAAAAAGAAATAGTTCATACCCTTGTGCTGTCGACTAACCCACCTCAGGGCTGCAATCTCGGTATATGTGCATCCACCGAGAAAAAATACGAGTGTCGTAGTCGGGTGTTCATGAGACTGAACTAAAGTCATAGTCAATTAATTTATCGAGGTTGTCCACAATCTAGACACCTGCACTTACGAAGGGTGGAGAGAGAGGCAGTCCCCAATTCTGTACTGCTTGGTAGCTTTTGAACTATATCGAAAGTTTTTCCTGGAATGGTAGATAGTACATCTTCAAAACCTTTCCAACCGACAATAGGGTGTGCAAAAAGCTTCTTCGGAGTAGAAGTTTTCCCCTTTCCATCTCGGTCGTCCGAACTAGCTTTCTCCGCTGGATTGCTGATCACACCACTCTTTTGCGCAACACATTGAACCAGTCGAATACTGATTGGCGCATAGCCAGAGTACACAAAACTGATGTCGTTCTCGACTTCTTCCAATGCCTCCGGATTATCATCGATCAGGAGACGTAATGATTTGCGAACGGATGCAAACGGCAGCTTAGTGGGTGCGGGGGCTGATGCTGGAAGTGGGTTTTGCAGGAGGACAGAAAGCGGAGGTGCAGACAAAGAGAGCAAAAGCGGCAACAGATGATAACCATAAGCCTGTAAGAAAAGATTGGCGTCAGAAAATGAGCGGGAATCAAGTGGGCCCTCGCCTGAAGAAATTCCTTCTTCACGCTTTCCAGTAAGCGAGTTTTAATGCCACTGGTAGTTATACTCGCGAGACAAAGAAGTCGAGCAACAGTCTGCATATCCGCACCCTGAGCAATCATCTCTTCAATGGTGTGAATCTGCGCTGTAGTTTCATACGAAGCGAGAAGATCTTTACTGATCAAGTCAGCAATGGCATGGCTCCCGCGCCAGTCATCACACACTTTGCTGTACTTCCAGAGACCTATTAAATAGCTCTGTACGTGTCTGTGGGACCAACATCTCTGACAGCCCAGTATCTGGAATATGATGTTAGTAGCAATGAGGATAGCAGACACAAAATTACCCACGGAGTCTCAAAGCCTCGTGTTCTGTTTTCAGCCCACCGAGCTTACCCACAAAATCACGCAGCTGTGCGACAGTCTTGGCTTGCAAGCGAGCCTGAGGTCCAATGAGACAAGATTTGCAGTCTCAAATGTGACAGACTCGCCTTATAATCCTCGTCTATCCGATGTGCAACGCGACTTAACCGTTTCCCGATGGAAGAAAAATTTAAGTCTCGGAGTTCCGCAAACAATGGGTCAGTCGCCGCAGACAAGAGATGTTTCTTTGACTTCTCATTCGTGACTAACGTAATAGTAGCAGGTTGTTGTGAACCGCTCGGATTGGTTGGATCTGGTGCAGACGGTGGATCCAAAAGGCTCAAAGGAAGTTCAACCTGAGCTAAATGGCGGTGAGAGAATCAATTCACTATGAACGAAGACACTCACAGTTCTTTATACCAATTAACTCATCAATGAGACCCTGGTATGTTAACTGTGTCAATAACGGGGTGATCATATCAACGTGTCGGTCCAGAATAATTAGAGAGTCAAATGGCGCCTGAGGATTCAAAGACTCAGTAGAGGCGACCGGCTGTTCTGGGAGTGGTTTGGTTAAGAGAGTAGCAAGTTTCTGCCTCAAAATTAGTCAAGTGAACGAGTATAATCTATCTTGTCATTACCGCAGCATAATCACCCTTTCCAATGACGCGGGGAAAGCGACTAAACGTATATTGCAAAGCGTCCAGCGCCAGCGCTGAATTATATATGATGGTCTCGTCGCCGTCCTGCGAAAAGGGGTTTAAAATCTAGGAGAATGAATCCACAATTACTAACCACCCATAGTTCCTTGAACGCGCTGTCGTATTCAAGCGAGATGACATCTTCTTCGACAGGTATGAACTGTAGGTTGTATGACGAGATAGTTACATCTCCGAGCACGCCCTCTTCCTCCAATATCCGGGAAACGAGAGTCGAAGCTCGTGGGACAAGAAGTAATGTATATCTGTACTTGTGTGATTCTTTGGAAGACCTCTTGATTTGATCTGACGTCTGTTGGTAGGGATGAGATGAGAAAGTGGACATCACTAACCTGCGATTATTTTCACGTATTTGATGAGAGGTCTACAGAGATAAATCACGTTCGTGGTAGTCGAAGTCAGAGGGCCGGGTTCAAGCCAGAACATCTTGTCAACACCATGATTCTATCGTTTGATGAATAATGTGAACATGAAGTATGACCCAAATGGAGAGCACCTTCAAAAGGGCGACTTCTGTGACAAGGCCTAATGGCCCAGAAAGGGCTGAATCAAGCACAAGTGTTTTTGCACCATTTACCTGGGATGATCTGTGAGCATGAATAGGAAACGAGATGGAGAGATTACTTGCTGAGTTGAGAGCATTCACTAAAGCTTTCTTCGCCGCATCTTTGAGTACCTGAAGGTCCAATGTTTGCTCACTGTCGCGCTCAATGTCTGATGTGGACTGGAGATCTGCAGAGGACGGGGCCGAGGCTGCCATTATGGTGGAAAGAGGCTGCGGCACAGCCACGAATTACATGGTTGGGCAGAGGCGTACATGTAAAGCTTCCTCAACTAATTTGCCGACTCTTACTAGCAAGACGCCTTGACACTGAACCATAATGGCGACATCAGCAGCCCCTCCAGAGTACGACGGTAGACATCCCCTTCTCTCCCTAATATCAGCGTGTTTCTGGGTAACGTGTACGTCTCTCGGCCTGATGGATGCAACGTAAACTTGACTTAATCGAGCTCGACACAGTATGGTTGCTCTCATGGGTCAAGTCGCTCGTCACTTTCGCAACCATCTCAGTTCCCCGACTGATCTACTGCGTACTGTCGTATTCTATGACATTGACGGTAATGGCTTCCTGATCACATAGGACAAGTTCTTATCTCCCCCCTTTCTAGTTGAACTTTTGGTCCTTCGCGTTCCTCTTTGCTGCCTCGGCTGTTGTTTTGAACTATTGGATTCGCTTGCGATACCTCAACACGTACTCACAGCTTAAAGAACCGCCGCTCGTTAAGCCAGACGTGAATGCACTCCATCCAGATGTCAATACCACGGAACCACCACCGGTGTTCCATAACTATCTGGACGACTTCTTGCAGGCCGTGCGAGTCTTCGGTTTTCTCGAGAAACCTGTTAGTTTGAACCGGCTTTGTTATATCCTCCGCCAATCTAAATGCGTATGTGGCAGGTATTTCATGAACTGGCAAGACATCTACAAACAAGACGGCTCATTGCTGGGGATAGCATCTCACTTGATCAGGACCGGAACTTTTATTGTGTCATAGATGGGACAGTTCAAGTTTTCGCTCGGACTGGCCAGATGATGCAACAAAATTGCTCCTGGGACAATGAAGATATGAATGGATATCAGTTAATCAACGAAGTCCGGAGTGGTGGCACGTTATCCAGCCTGTTCAGCATTCTCAGTTTGTTTACAGACGAGATCAAATTAAGTTGGCAGGAAGACATACACTCCGCGAACTTAAGCATACACTCGACTCTCTCGCAAAAACAGGTCGAACGAATAAACACTGAGGTCTCGCACCTTGATCTTGAATCTGATCGATCCTCCCCCACACCTCTGTCCCGTAATCGGACGGTGTCGATCTCGTCCTCGGGATCAACTGCTCACCCGGCAGGATCGATTCCCGGTATGACCGATTCCAGGCGATCCTTCCACACTTTCTCGAATGCTCCATCACCTCCACAGTCAGATTCTATTAAACAGTCCCTTCGTCATGGCATCGTAGGACGGGCGACAGAAGACAGTACCCTTGCAGTTATCCCAGCCGAAGCATTTCGAAGGGTGACCAAGAAGTTTCCGAAAGCGACAGGTCACATTGTCCAGGGTTTGTTACGCTCATCAAATGTTTCGTCCCCAAGCTGACTTTTTTTTTTCGAAAGTGATTCTGACGAGGTTTTCGCGAGTAACTTTCAGCGCCGCCCACAAATACTTAGGACTGACTAGTGAGGTCCTCCGCACTGAGAAGGCCATTAACGAAATTGCATGTCACCCATTACCGGATTCGTTCTACAAAGGTGGTGGACTACATTCTCTGCGGCAACGCTTTGATGATGTCGCAGTCCAGGAGCCTGATTCAGAGAGCGACTATTTCAGTTTCGATCCTTCGTCATACATGTTTTTTCCCGGAAAAGTCAACAGCAGTGCCAGCACAGTCAGTTCGAGGGAAAAACTCACAGAAAGTCCCATAGGTCCTACAGCACCCATACCTATGCGCACCTTCCATGTTCGAGCGCGCCAGCAAGTCCAGGCTGGTGACCTCCTGTCCTCGACTGGCCATGTCAGCGACGGTTACAGACCCTATCCCCGTGCCTTCAGCATCTTGAATACACCTCGTACCAGTACTTTCAAGAATTTTCCAATGACAGCCCATCTTCAATGGGACGAATTCGACCTTCGTTCAGAAGTCATGTCCTGCATTGCCAAGTCTATTGGATTGTTGCAGCCTCCCATTAACGGAAGGGAGTCTGTCGAAGCCTCACCAGCTTTTCCGCCTTTTGATGCATCCAAGTCGCCAAGTGGGATGTTCAGCTCCCCATTTGGATCACTCTCCCTTCTAGATGTCGGGGATGACAACACATCTAATGTCACTGGAAGTTCTACGAACGCGACTGGTTACATGAGCGGCTTAGATAACGAAGTCGAAATTCTGTTCTTCTCTGCCGGCTCCACCCTACAGAAAACAGGTGAACGCAACACAGGTGGGGTTTTCCGTTAGTAGAGACACGCTAAGAGATTGATAATCCGGATAGGTCTATACTACGTCATCGAGGGATTTCTAGACATACTGCTTCCGACAGACGCTCAAGGTTCTGTTCCGCCTTCAACTCAGTCCAAAGCATCGGGTTCTGACACGGACTCGATATCCACATATGAGCATACAAGGACGGATACTGGTAGGCGCGATGCCCACAAACTTCTCTTTACCGTCAAGCCGGGAGGCATTGCCGGATACCTTGGTACGTCAAATTTCCTATGTTATACTCTTGGCTGAAGCCGCACCAGCTTCGCTTTGTAGTACACCTTCTTACGTCGATATTCAGGCTAAGACGGATGCATATGTTGGTTTTTTGCCTGCCAAAGCTTTAGAGCGGTTGTTAGAGAAACGACCAATTGTGCAGCTCACGCTGGCGAAGAGGTTGATTTCGCTACTTTCTCCGCTAGGTATGCAGACCCCCGGCGATCTCCAGAGACCATCTCACCTTTTTTATAGTGCTGCAAATTGACGCTTCTTTGGACTGGATGCAAGTCAGTGCGAGCCAAGTGCTTTGGAGGCCGCAAGACGTTAGCGACAGCTTTTACATCGTCATAAATGGGCGATTGCGTTCTATAACCGAGGGAGAGAATGGAAAGGTGGTCATTACCGGTGAATACGGACAAGGCGACACGGTTGGAGAACTCGATGTGATCACTAACTCACCGCGTCGGACAACGATGCATGCCATACGCGATTCTGAGTTAATTCGCATGCCACAAACACTTTTCAATGCAATCTCCTCTCGGCAAGTCAGCTGCATTATACAGCGCTTCTATAATACTAACTAGTCCTCGCTAGGAACCCTCGCACCACCGCACAGTACGTTGTGGGTTTCACGAATGATGAAACGCGCTCATTGAATTCTTAGACTTCTTCGTACTATTGCATCCCGAGTACGCGACGAAATGGATGCATCCTCGAATGTTCATCGTCCAAACACAGTATGTGAACTAGGCCGGAACAACACAAACCTCAAGACCGTGGCCATCCTGCCTGGGTCTCGACAAGTTCCTATTGACACTTTCGCTCGGAAGCTCAAGGCAGCGTTGGAGGAAATGGGTGCTAGGACATCGTATCTAAACCAAGCTTCCGTTTCAGGACACCTCGGGCGGCATACTTTCTCTAGAATGGGAAAACTAAAGGCTGCAGCATGGCTAGCTGACCAAGAGCAGAGATACCGTACGGTTCTTTACGTAGCCGATTCACCGGTCAATAGTCCCTGGACACAAACCTGTATTCGACAGGTAAACCCATTTGTCAATCCGAAGCATTTTGCTAACTCCATTTAGGCAGATTTCGTTATGGTTGTTGGTATGGGAGACGACCCTAGTATTGGGGAATATGAACGTCTCTTGCTCTCCATGAAGACCACTGCTCGGAAGGAGCTTGTGCTACTTCACCATGAGCGGTCAGTAGCTCCTGGATCAACAAGAGAGTGGCTCAAGGTGAGAACATTGGCGAGCAACCTGAGCCTTTTTAGGTAATATTTTGTGTAGAATCGACCGTGGGTTCACCAACACACTCACGTTGAGTTGCCGGTAGGTGTTACAATGCTTAGTATCGCACAATATCAATAATTCGGATAATCAGGGTCTCGTGCTGCCTCTTTCCAAGGTATTGCCTCCACAAGATCCCCAAGCGGTCGTTGCGTTCAAAAACCTCAAGGACAAAGTGCAAAGTGGCATTCAGAGATACAGGAGAGTACGAGCACATGCACGCCCTCAGCGGCAGCCGATGGTCAACGATTTTTCACGGCTAGCTAGGAGACTCTGCGGCAAATCAGTCGGAGTTGTGCTTGGAGGCGGTGGGGCGCGTGGGTTGTCACATATCGTGAGTGGTCATCTGACCCGTTCTCGATGGGGATGTCACTGTGCCTCAGGGTGTCATCCGGGCTTTAGAAGAAAGGGGTATCCCCATCGACTATATCGCCGGAACAAGTATAGGATCCTTCATTGCTGGGCTATATGCACGCGACTGTGACATAATCATGAGTGCAAGACGGGCAAGACAATTCAGCAGTCGAATGAATAATGTTTGGAGAGTGTTGTCTGATGTCACTTATCCACTGATAGCTTACACGACGGTAAGTGTTCCCATGTCGAAGAAAATAAAACATAACACTTTGATCAGGGACACGAATTTAATCGTGCTATTTACAAGGTAAAATAACCACCCCACCCCACCCCACAGGACTATGCTAACCAATACTAGGCTTTCTATGATCTCCATATCGAAGACATGTGGCTCCCATATTACTGCAACACGACCAACATTAACACGTCGCGTATGGAGATACACGAAACTGGTTATGCTTGGAGATTCATCCGTACGTCACCATACGACCCACATACGATTATTCTCATACCACACGTTTATTTAGGCGCATCCATGACCCTGGCTGGCTTATTGCCGCCGCTGTGTGACAATGGCAGCATGCTCGTTGATGGTGGTTATCGTACGTTTTTTCGAACGCTTCTCTTTGTGATGTACTGATTGAGGCTATGACTGCCAGTTGACAACTTACCAGTGAGTGGGGGAATCGCTTTCCCTGACTGACAAGCAAACCCATTTTCTTCAGGTCTCGACCATGTTTTCCATAGGTGCGAGTGTCGTAATCGCAGCTGACGTTGGTTCCGTGAGTGGGCCCACCCCCAATATGCACTCGCACTTAAACTCTGTTAGACCGACGACAACTCGCCGCGAAATTTTGGCGACTCTCTCTCGGGATGGTGGCTCCTCATCAACAGGTGGAACCCGTTCTCAAACATGCGCAACATACCAGCGATACCCGAGATACAGAGTCGATTGGCATAGTTGGGGTTTTTTCCGTGTTCGACGGCGACCGTGTGCCTGACGTTCCTGTTCGCTTTTTTTTTTTTTCTTAGCGTATCGAGCGTCCGGACGCTCGAACAAGCCAAAGTGGCGCGTGGGTGTTTGTACATGCAGATGCCCGTCCAGGAGGTAAGCCCTGTCGGCATGCATCGGTCGTGTACTCACCGCGCATGCGACACAGTATGGCACGCTTCAGTTTAGCAAGTACGACGAGATCGAAAAGAAGGGGTACCGGGCGACGGTCGAGATACTCGACCGCTGGGAAGAAGAAGGGAAGTTGCCCAGTCTGACTATCGACGGACCGAACGCTGAGAAGAACAGAGCTGTACGAAAGGGGAGGAGCGCGAGGCGCAATTCAGTATGAATTCGCCATCTGCCGTTGATCGCGGATGTATTAGCCTTTTTCTTTTGGGTTGATTTGGCTATTATAATTTCAAGATCATTTTATCTACATGGCGGGTGGGGAAACACACTAAGTGACACATATGTTTCTGTACTCGAAGCGTTATCTGTGATCTAAAATGCTTTTGAGTATGACAGAATAAGCGAGCAGCAAGCGGATTGACGGTGTGCTTTCAAAAGGCGGAATGCCCTAGTGGGAAAATAAATAAGATGAACGATTAATCAATAATAACGGATATGCTGCAGGAATACTACACATGCGCATCGAGGTGCAGGTTAAGGTTGAATTTTTTAAAAAGAGGCACAAGCGAAGAAAACGAGTGGTAATACACGATCAAGCCAAAGCAAGTACATCAAAGGGCTAGTTTTGCTTGTCAGCTGATATGCCTGGTACGATGTGAACACCGATGACATACCTACATGCTTAATGGACAACATGCTGATGGAAACTTAACAACAGGAGTGCGTCCTCGAAGCTGACACTGGAGTAGGCCGTAGTATCCATCCCAAGGTCGTAATCACTGGGGCCACCAGCGGGGGGGATTCCTATCGCCTTTCTGAATCCCTGAAGAGTAGATGGATCAACGAGGCTGACGTCCATGGGTCCAGCACCATCACCAACAGGAAGATGTGACCTTGAACGCTTATTCGGCGGTGGTGACGACGATACGTCAGTAAAAGGGGTTACAGCCTCTTGAAATTCCTCTTCGCTGCGATCACCCGTCTCTTGGTCCATGACGTCCTCGTAGACAAGGTCCATGGCGTCGTCGTCGTCGTAGACGGAAGAACCAGATGAGGCATCGTGTTCGTGAGAATTGGTGCTCGCAGCAGAAGCCCCCAAACGCTTTCTGCGTTTACGGGCATTGCGAATATTGCGGAACCAATTGGTCACCTTGCCGATATCCCTATGTAACGATCAGCACGTTGTTCCGAAATGGTTGCCCGAGCAAACACTCACATGCCAATCTCTAATGCCAGCGCATTTCGCTCCTCTATTGAAGGTGTCGACGTGCGGTGGAACAGTTTCTTCAGAGCATCGAGCTGACGTGGATCGGGACGAGACCGCCGAGGTCGCAAAAGTGCATCCTCGGCCCCGGTGTTCTCAGTGCTGCGTCTACCTTCATCGACGTGAAGGTCCTTGGAGTCCCTGGCATATGGTAGGGCACCCCTCCGCATCCGCGGAGAAGGCATACGAGAACTCAGGGAGGGGGGTAAAGACATTCTACTGCGGGGGGTAGAAGCCTCGTGATGGTCATCGACACCAGCGGACAAAAGTTTCGGCAAGGGAGGGCGAGTGTCGTGTTCAGGAATAGCAAGCGAGGGATGGTGAGAGCGGGGAGGAAGAGGAGGATGGGGTGTGTGAGATGTCGACAAGGGGTCACTGCCACCTGTGGGTTGTCGACCCTCAGGAACAGAGGATGATTCTTCTCTGCGCTTCTTTGCTTGGCTACGTTGATTTTGAAACCAGTTGGTCACACTTTGGAGACGCCTGAAAGGGACGTGAGCCACGCGAAACAAGGTTTGTGGCGGGGTGACATACAAGCCAATCTCGTCTGCAATGCGTTGCCTTTCTTCGCGTGAGGGGTGATCATCGACGAGGTAGGCATGATGGAGGTACTTGGTCTGCTCTGGGGATGTGCGCGTTCTTGTAACATCGTTGCGGCCCCTTCGGGACGGCAGTGCATCATTCTCGGATACGAAACGATTGTCTGTATCAGGAAGCAGGCTGTCCGGGTCAGAGTTATGTAACTGAGGCACCGCCCCCAACTCTGGACGACGCCCACGATGGTGAGACAAAATGAAGCGTTCCTGTCCAGGGAAGTCGGATGGGCCAACGAAGAAAGAGCCCTCGAGGGGGGTGGATTGAGTGGTAGGACGGGTTGGGAGGGGGTCTGCGAGGATGTTGTCGTTGAGGTGGAGGTCTTTTTGCCTTGATCTGCGGACAGATGGGGGATGAGAACGGGGTAGGGATTGCTGCGGTGGTTGGGTGGTATTAAGGAGGTTCGCGATGGAAGGGAGAGTGGACTGAGAGTGTTTGTCAGGATCAGGTTGATCTGAGGCAGACTTGTTTCGCTTCTTAGTTGAGGCGCGCTTGTTCTGAAACCAAGCGTTCACCGTCTTCGTCTCCCTTAAGCGATGGCAACGACGTTGTCGGCATCAACAAGAGAAAAATGATAAGAGGGCAGATATACCCAAAAAAGGCAACTTACATTCCAAGCCGCTCAGCGAGCTCCGTACGCTCCTCTAGACTTGGGTGCTCGTTTCTGTCGAAGAGCTCGTTAAGCGCGGCGAGCTGCACTGGACTGTGGCGGTGACGGGGTTTCTTGGACAACGCTCTGTCTCGGTTGTCGGTCTCATGGTGCCTCTCAGACCGCCTGCCAGATGGCTTTTCGTCGAGCAAGGGTGGGCCGTCGTCGTCGCGGTCATATACCGTGGAGAAGGGGGGAGGTGAGATGGCATGCGAGTTATGAATGAGCTTTTTGGGTGGGGATGAGATTTTGAGGATGTCCATGGAGTTGGTGAGGAGAAGAGGAAAATCAGGTTTGCGACATGACAAAGGCTCTGTATATCGAGCTTTCGCAATATTCCATATCGGCACTTCTGTGCTAACTAGTCTCATATTCACACGCTTACTACTCAACCACCCACCACACACATTCACCGCTCTGTCGCAGATCCTTCCCAGCTCCATGGTATCACAACCATCTATCCCCCTTTCTATCTCTTTCTCTCTTTCTCCCCTCTCTCTCTCTCTCTCTCTCTCTCTCGCTTTTTTCTTCCCGACCGAGGTCGACTTGCTAGCACGTGGTAGTATTATAGTGATTACATCATCGTTCCTATCTGATGGTTTGTTAATTTAATTTCGTTTTCTTTTTGGTAACCAGCTGGCACGCCAGAACTGGATGTCTCTCCACCACCACTGCTCATATCCGTCTTGCACCAACGACCATGTGTGTGGCCGTAGAACGGATCACATGGTCTGGTAACCACAATTCACTGTAGCGATGAGCCCATCCTGTCCATGGCTGCGCAAGCCACTTTTATTGCTTGCAATACGGCGCCGTTGGCCAAAGTAACGTAATATACGATTACAAGTATTAATGCAGTCACTTACATCCACGTATAAAAAAGGGTCTCAGTGAGAGTATATCGGGTATTTATAGTCACGATGTGAACTCAGAATCTCCGAATGGCCACCTCGTGGCAGACATTCTATCGATCCTGTGCAAAAAAAGCCCAGACCACCGACTTGCCGTTCTTACTCTTGGTGATCAATGTTCTTGATCCATGCACCAATTGCGCCTCTGCATCAACCTGAGTGTGAATGACAACATCACCATCCAACATCCACTTACAGGAAACCCTCATGCCTCAAAAAGAGCGCACGTTTGGTGCCCTTGCTCCAGAACCGAATCGCATATGAAAGCGTAGTGATGGTCGTCGCATGTCCTACAACAATTCAAGCGCTTATACACCCACAGTCATCAATACTCACCACGAATGAAGCACCCTCCAAAGTAGATCCTGTCTAACCCATACTTCTCCGCGTTCATATATCTGCATAACAGTCCCGACAGTGTCATTTCAAGCATGATCAGAGAATAGCCACCACCCACGCAATTTGTCCAATATTGTTCGACACCGCATACAGCAGGCTTCTGCTAATGTCCTCTGCATTGAACGTCCCACGTTCACCACCTTCTTTGCCCTCCCCAGTACGCTTAAAGACTTTCCCAAACGAACTTGCAATCGTCGTCGACTTGAGCCCAAGTTTACTGTAATCCGTCCCATAAATATCGCCAACAAGCATGTCGACCGCGGCATTGTCCCCCTTTTCCGAAAGCGCCAACATCTCTGCCAACGAAAATCATTCAGTCGATAAACCCATATATCCCCTGCACTCACCATCAAACGTCCGGGCAGGGGTAAGCAGGCTCAACAACCCCCATAACGTACCACCGCCCAAACTCGTACCGCTCACTCGTTCAAACGTCCCGTCCGCATCAATCTTGATGATAGAGACCCCTGACCCGATGTTGACCAGCAGGCACGGCAAATGTGCCGAAGGCTCCTCGCTCTCGAACATGATCGCATATTCAGGCGGGTTTGGCGATGGACGTTCTAGCTCCGGCTGATTGGCAGGTGCCGACGACGTCACGACACCATCTCTTCTGCCTGTACCCGCGGCCCTACTCATGCCCGGGTGCGAAAACTCCGAGATGAGCTCATCCGAAAAGTAGTACACCTCCTCCGGGATCATCGCCATGAACTTCATCCCCTCGATCAGGCACTCCATCTCATCCTCGCGCCGGACCTCGACGAACAGCTCCTTTTCGAACGTCGCTCCAAACTTGTGCGCACCGCCTCCGGTTGCCATAATCTTGACCCCACGGCGCATCTCCTCAATAGAGACACCGTTGGCTACGGCGGAGCGGCTGATGAGCTCCGAAAGGAATGTTATCAGGCCAGATAGGTTGGTCGTCTCGAAGCGCTCAAAGTTGATGGAGCCACCGGGGATGTGATGGACGCGCGTCGTGCGCTGGAGAATCGTGGAACGCAGCAGGTCTGTGTCCAGAGCGTCCGGGTGTCCGTTGCCGTGCGATTCAAGTACGAGAGGGGTAAGGGCGCCGTTGCGCGTATGAGACGGATTCGGTGGAGCGGCGGGGGAACGCGACCTGGGGGACGGCGAGCCAGGCCGCGAGGTGAAGAAAGTGCTTGCTCCAGGTGAACTACCTTGGGTCGCAGCAATAGACGGCGAGGGGGGCTCTTCCGGCGAACGGGTGAAATAGACTACTTTGGCGAGCGAGCCACCGATCTATGAAACCACAAGCATTGGGTTTACATCGCAGCAAATGAATTCGTGTGCACGTACGTCGATGGCAATATGGGAAACCGGCTCGATGTAGTTTGGAAGGTAGATGCCTCTACTGTCCCGTGTCTTTGGCGAGACTGGTGTCAGGGAGACAAAGAGAAGGGAACGACGGGAGACGCACTTCGGGTGATTCCTCTGCGAGAATGACAGCCCCTCTGGTATTGACATGGATGACCTTGGGAGGGGGCAACGGCGGAGGTGGCATGGCCGACGAATGCTGGGTTTGTGCTGTCGCTCTGTATTTGGGTGGTCCGCGATGAATTGAGTCACTGCCACGACTAAAATACTAGTAGGTAGCTAAACTGATCAACGTGAGCGAACACGTTCTCGTCGGCGGTGGTCCACGTTCTGAACACTGGAGATTGATCAATGTCGGCCCATGCTGTAGCTCAGTTATGTCAAGTCGTCGTCCCACAGCAAGTTTCAGTTTCAGAGGTGCGTGTGAATTCGGCTATATTCACGTCCCGATCACCCGGCCATGAGAAAACAGGTCAAAAGAGGTAGATCAAGATCAATTGTCTCAACCACTGATCGCAGACACAACCAGTGCACACGCGTTCTCTTGTTCCGCACGTACACCGAGTTCCAGCGTCACGCCCTGTCCCTTCGAGAACGTCATCCGGCATCTGGCAAGCACCTTGCCGCCTCCACCCGTTACCAACCCAGAGAGCTGGAGTGTGTGAACCGATGAGGAGGTCGGAGTCTCTGTACCCCCTAGTGGTTCCATGTTCAGAATCTCGATGATCGAGTCGCAGGCAGCTGTGAACCAGTGAGAGCGGAAGAAATCGTGCAAATGTGTGTATAACATGATGGCGACCGTCAGCATGAACTTTGCATCAAGAAACCTGATTTGGCATACCCTTAATGCTTTCCATAGCGGTTAGCGAGAATGTCTCGGTGGCAGTTGCACCCGAACGTAGCCTATCCCATTCCGACGAGAACGAAGAGTAGCTTGGCATTATGTAGTCTCCCCCAGCGCTGAGCTCTACCTCTTCTAGTTGGTACTCGTCTTCATATCCCTCTTCTTCGGGCTCTCCTGTCGAAGGATCAAGCTCTTTACTGACGAACTTGAGGACACATTGGAACGATGCCGTGACATATTCCTCCGGCGAATCTCGTGTAAAGGAGACGTAAACAATGCTGGGTGAAGTCGCCAACGTAAGTGTTGGAACAGTGAGGATATAGTCTTCTGTAAGTCCTGACTCCGTTTGCGGCTGCATGATAACAGACACCTGTTCAAGCACGGTATCTGGAAGGGTATTCGAAACATTGAACTAGTTCCGAATTAGTGTCGTAATACATATTGACCACGTCTGCTACCCACCTGAAACACAATATTTTCTTTGAATATGTGTTTCACACACGTTACTTGGTATTCAGTTTCTGTCTCAGTTAGTTGTACCGGTCTCGTACTACTATTGAGAACAGGGCCGTAATCTGCCAGTTCGGCAACTTCGGACAGCTGCTGGGCATACGTGGACCGTTTTTCAGCAGCAGTTGGGGGCGGAGGTGTCGCATTCGTTCTAGTGGGCACAGCAATAGTGTCCAACGTGCTTGGACCTTCGAACATTGCGTAAGACAGGCTCCTATTATGCAGGACAATCTCTTACGGCTTGCTTCCGCTGCCAGCTGAGCACGACTAATTTTAGGTATCGAGGACGAGTCAAATGGCTGAGTGGCGGCGGCAGGATCATTGACGTATGCAACCAGTTTGGATTCCAATGCGGCCAGAGAAAATACGGACTCTGTCAAATCGACCATCATCAATCTTCCTTCACAGTGGAGGAATCAAGCCTACCTTCTCTTACGTATATATCTGCGAGCGGCTTCTCCTTGAAGACCCTCACATACATGGCTGCACGGTCGCGAACCTCATCATCAACGTCATCCAGACACCTACAGGAGTGATGAGCTATACTCAGTCGACGATCAAAAATACGAACCTGCTAAGCAAAACGCCAACACTACGGCGCAGACCGACATCAACAGCGTTGATGCCGAATTTAGCGAGACTCGAAACAGCAGCAGCACGAACGGTCGCGTTCTCCAGTACTACACGGTTATAAATGTACCGGATATACTTGGTGGGTTGAGGCGCTTTCGGTCCTTCGACGCCAAGCAAGTGGAGGACACGGACGGAAAGTTTCGTAAACTCGCAGTCTTCAATAAACTCACACAAGTGCGACAGCGCTTGTTCCTTGCAGTCTGCGATATACTTGATCATGTCGAACATGGCTTCCACCACGGCCCGCTTGAACTCATATCCACCTTCATCACGCAAGACACCTGACAAGAAGGCAAGCATCGATACATGCTTTGAAGGAAATTTGAGACAAAGGGAACGGATGGCATCGACGACGATGACTTTGAATTCGTCGCTGATCTCTGACATGAAACCCGTAATCTGCTTCATGAGGCGATCTACGGAAGCTTCATTGCCAGTCTGAAGAGACATGAGTGACAAACACGACACACGATCATAACAGCACCTTAAGAAGTGTGGTGATGGCATATGTAGCGACACTCCTATTTGAGTCAGCGATGAGATTTTCAAGGTCCACATTACAGGCAGCTACGCTTGTTGGGTGCGTCAAGGCAAGAGCGGCGAGAGTACGGGTTGCCGCAAACTTCAAGACCGGTTTAGGGGACGAAAGGAACAGTTGGAGGACTACAAGGCACATGAACAAAAAATCGCAGCAAGAAAAGGGGACGAACCTGCGATGGACTTGGTTAATTGTGAAGCAGTGATATGCTTCATTTCACAAATTGCGCGGGCGGCCTCAAAGTTCACCATGTCGCTCTTGTGTCGTAGCCAACCATCCAGTAGATCAAGGATGTGCTTCTGCACACTTGAAGGAGATCAGCCAGACCTTGCGCCTCGGGGCGAACAAGTACATACTTGGGGTCTTCTTCCATAACCTTTGCGGCGTACCGGATTAGCATACAAAGAGCCATCGAGTTCTTCAACGTTGTGCCAGCACCGGATTTGCCACCACCAAGTTGCTGGATCATCTTGGTGACTGCCATCCTATCTTGCTGGCGAATAAGATAAAGTAAACCAAGGGCGTGGTACTGAGTGATATAGCTAGTTGACGGTATAGGCTGATACCCGCTGTTCGATGAACTCGAGGACCCAAAATTCAAGTAACCTCCTGAGGAAGCACTGAATAAAGATGGAGACGACTTTGGGTTGACCGCTTCCTGAGCCTCGTTAACCCATCGCTTCACTACGTCTTTCGCATGAGGGAAGAGATGATAAGCGGAAACTAACGCGGCGGACGATATCGAGGGTGTCCGATCGACGATAGCAGCCTTGAAAAAGCGTTCGACACCTTGCGCCATGGAAGGCTAACGAAGAGGAATCAATGACGACAACGTCAAGATGCGAACGCCTCACGTCAATAATTCGACATAATGCACGAATGGAGTTCGGTCTGTAAATGACTTCGGAATTCGGCTGCATGTCCTTCATGATACTGCTCGTGACCATAATGACATCTTCCGCTGTGGTAGACAGTTCTTTGATGGCGAGGTACACCATTTGCCTCAGGGCACTCTGTGCAATACATGATCAGTTCTCTCAAACCAATGGGCGGCATTGGACTTACATCTTTGTGCTGGAACAGCTTCGTAGTGCCAAAGAACAGCGTGGTAGCCTCCTGCGAGCTGAAGCTCTCGCCAATATAAAGGAGGTACACAATCCTCGTGAGGAGAGCTCGACACTTGCGCGGACTGATGGGCGAATCATTGAAGACGCGGGCCTCCTGAATGATCGTAGTTTTATTGTTGTAGTAGGAGCTCAGACCGCTCTCCTCCTCTTTTTTAGACGCGAAGGCCATTGCAGACGACGATGAACGAACGACTCGTCGTTCAGGCGGAATCTTTTGTTGACACGTGTTTAGTTTCCTGTCTATAAGCACCGTCAGCGACCATTGGACAAGTGAGTATGTATGTATTCTGTCCATCACCGTCGACGTTTATTTACGGTAGTACTTCGTGCATCAAGCCATTGGCAGGCTGAGTGAATGCAAACGCGGTTCATGATGCCAGCAGTAGTTTGATCTGCCATTATTCTTCGCTAACTAAGGCGCACGTCCAGGCCGAGATCAGATTTTCGAAATCACAAAAATGCATTGCCCTAATCTTGCATTGCAAGGGCAACATCAACCCTTCTGGCAATCCTAGCTGTGAAACTGGTAGTCACATTCATTCAGTTCCTTCATGCAGTGAGTTCAATGACCAAACTAGGCTTTCGCAGATCGCCGCTATATAGTGGGCTGCAGGGCTGCATAAATCTAAATATGACATATGTTCTGATGGCAAAGATCTGATTGACCTTCCACCAATGCCGTGGAGAAATGACTGTAAAAAAAATGACTGTAAATGTTTTTCGGCTGCGAAAGAAGTTACCGACGGTGACGAATGCGGACATGTAGGTTCAAAGTTACCCATGACTTCCGATTGTTTACCTATTTATTCTTTAGGGTTTAATCAGTCTTTGAATTGTTTTTTGCTTTCTTACGATACCACGGCGGACAATTCAGGAATGGCGTCAGACATCAGTATCCTACCAATCCCCATCTATCAGGTGTTCTGTGGCGTAGCGAGAGACAAGCGGGGTGAAACGCGCATAGACCATTGAATGAGGTGATCATGCACAGGAAACCCTCTCTCCTCGGTCGACTACAAGCCGCGCATTATCGCTATTCCACTGAATTATTGCCCATCCGTTCCTCTGTTCTCGTTGTCGACGGCATCGAAGGGCTTAGCTCATACTAAACAACCCGCACCTGCAGTCAGCACTTCATTGTCACCCTTTTCAAACTCGCGGGCTGGAGCTGGGGCCGCACCCAGGATAGCGCCGCGGGCACCGACAAATCGTTCACACTGCACTGGTTCGCCTATCACTCTACTTGTGTTTGTTACTCAACCATCGCAATATATTACATACAGGAACCATTCTACATAGGATCATGGGTCTTATTAGGCCACATTAGCCCCCATCCTGTGCAGGTATGACGACAGATTGTGTTGCACGACCAAGTGGTTAATGGAAGGATGGTTTGCATCGGATAGAATGAGATATGATATGCACGGTAAAATCGTACAAATGCTAAGTACAGTACACTGAATGCAATGCTAAAATCCAAGTTCGAGAAAATGCAGCGGAGAAGCCTGTCGCACGATGAAACAAGAACGATCAATGCCTTTTGCGAGCATAGACATTTTGTATTAGGACGTAAAGTGGAGTTACTGCGTCGTCGAGTTCTTTGATTGCATTGTACTCCATAGCGTCGATAAAATCTGGAGCAAGGCCATGGCCAAGCAGGAGTGGTCTTCCAGACTTTAAGAATGCCTACACGAAAATAAGACAGACAACTCCACGGCGAAGATACTACATGCCTTGACATCCTCCCTCATGATGACCCCAACCTCGTTCCAAAAAAGCGATTGTGGATCGTTTCCAGGGAGCCAAGGAGATAGTGGGAACCAAAAATCCCGAGCGACGACATCTTCAAATGCAGGGTGATTGGATAACCACTCGTGGAGATGAAAGGCTGCGTCTGCGTCACCTCCCCGCTCCAATACTGCACGATTGGCATAAGACATCCACAGGGGCGTCCAAGGAGGATGGAAGGACCCTGCGGGAGGCAAGACAGGTAGTTTATCCTCCCCCGTGAAACTAAATGGAAATTCAGAGAGGTCGATAAGACCCCCGGGACGGAGGACATGGCTTATGTGGTCAATTAAATCGTGGTAATTGCGGATCTGGTGAGGCACATGTACTGTTTGAGGGCTGGTAGGTGATGAAAACAACTTACTCCTGAAGAGATGAGCTGGCAATGTACCACGTTGAAGTCACCGTAAAAATGCTCGAGACCGAGATTGATATCGTCTACTTCAGATCTATAAAAAACGTCGAGAATACAAAAGAAGGTGTGTGTGTGTGCTGACCTGCAATTCGCGGGCATAGATCTGGGGGCGGTCAAGAAAGGTTATATAACGTGCGTGGAAGGAGCTTACAGGGACTGCATGGGAACGAGATCAACGGCAACGGCACTGCAGTGAGGGAACTCTCTCGCGACGTCCATTATCCTGGGGCAAGGATAAAGAAGGAAAGTGGTAGGCGGATGATATGGCGTACCAACTGCCACTTCCACAGCCGAGATCGAGGACGGCCTTGACCTGGAAATCGTCGTCTGCCATAATTTCTGGGAGGGGGGGAGGGTATTTTCCCATTACTTTGAGAAATAATTCATGCTGTTTGTCTTGGAGGGGGGTGAGGGAAAGGGATGAACATCAAGGGGGTGGACGGACCGAGGCGATCGAGTTCCTCTTCATCAGCCGGGAGACGGTAGACGTCGGAATAGTTGTTGAGACCTCTTCCATATTCGTGGCGGTAGGCGTGGGTGAGGAGAGAGCTTGTGAAGGAGAAGACGGACGGTGCGGGCGACGCGGAGCGCATGGAGGCGGACACGGACGTTCTCGAGCTGGCCACGGTGGAATCCAAGGACATTTCGGTGTAGCGATCGGACTCTGAGTCGCTGTCAGCATCGTCGAGGAGAGAGTCTGGATAAGGAGAAGACATGACGGCGGTCAGCATTGGGTACGCTTGAGGAGGGACAAGACTGACAGGGAGGTATAAATGAGATTTGAAGATATGAGGGACCCCGGCGGACATGAATAATCCTCCGTTACTCGGCCGTCTCGCCGCTGGAACCGCGTGAAATAGCGTTGCTGGCACTCAAAGGAGTCTTTCTTTTTCGGATAGACTGGCTCAATGATTCGCTAGTGTACCGCGGAGGGTCACAAAGTATCCCTCCGTCATGCCGTCAGCATCCATGGTGCGACTCGTCCGTCTCGACTTGGTCCAAGTCATTCCCGCCGACAACTCAAAATTCGACTGCAAGAACACGTGCAATGCATCGTGCTCGCCAGAACCATTTCGCCATTTCCACACCGACTTTTTCTTTCACCGCCGAGTACCACCACCATCCATGCCGATCCCAAATAAGTACAAATAACATCCGCGATAGTTCGTCTGTCTGACCTGAATGCATACAGCAAGCCGAGGCGTTGTTGCTCGGCTATAAACTATCATTTAACCGAACGAGTCGTCCCGTACTTATGTCTTGTGTCTCACGCGGTCCTGTCATAAACGCCGGCTTCCAGTGGAGCTAATCGGCGGTCTTCATCCGGGGGCCACTCAACTGTTAATATAGCTTCTTAAAGGTATACCATGTTCAAACAGCCCCAACAATAAGTTTCTGCACTACAGAAGACGAAGGTATGATATGATCATCCACGCATGTCCCAAACCTTGGGCTAGCGTTTCTTCAGTGCCTGGAAACGACGTGCGAGTGACTCAAAGTCGTCTTCGCGACTCTCTTTGGTCGTCATGTAGTTTGATCTCCCAGTAGCATCCTCTTCTTCCTCAGTAGGTGGAATATCAGGTAGTTTAGCACTGGGTCCCTCCTCCGAGTAGCTCGGAAGCGTCTCCGGTCCTTCCTCTGCTTCCTCTGTTTGATCCTGCAAAACGTCCGTCAGTAAAACCGCGGCCAGTAAACCCGTACCAACCGATTTATCTGCCTTGTCTGTATCGTTGGTGGCAGAGGATGACCACTTAACCCCATATGCCTTGCTTATCTCCGTTAGATAGCCATCCACCAGTTGAGATGATGGTGCTTCGATGAGAAGCTTCTTCATCACCTTTTGGCATCACCACATCACCGCTAATAGTCAACGCTAGTGGGCCGTGCTACAAGTGGTATCGTATGCTTACCCGATCACTGACACAATTGTCCCGGTTCTCCATAACAGCTGTAGAAAAGTCTCGCCCATACTTTTGCATCAGCAGTTCACGCAATACATGGAGCTCTTTCAATGGGGTGATCAGATGGTCCGCAAAATTTAGTTAGCAATTGAAAGTCAAGCTTTCGTTACCTTTCACTTCCGTTCTCTGCGCGGCATAGATGACAGAGCAAACTCCCTCCTTGATACCCGGATCAGGCTCTCGCGCGCTATGAGAATTGTGAAAAGGGATGACCAACGATGCGTTTGTTGCGATGTGTTCTCACTTCTGATCGAGCAACCCAAAACGGGCTATCAAAAGTTCACAGTAGAGCTCCAAGAGTTCTAAAAGCTCGAGGTTTATGTCTTCATTGATAACTGATGTAGAGCGGTGACGTTGTAGCTGTTAGCGCGATACTCTCTGGTCAATCCGATAGTGGACTCACTTGCTTCGACTTTAATCCGCGCACTTTCGATCTTTCCCTTTTCCAGTGAAATTGCAATGTCACGACGAGAACTCTTGGCCAGTGCTTCTCTTTTCTGTTGCACTGTTCGCAGACGCTGAACTGAGAGCCTGGCTCATCCAGATACATCATAATATCTAAAATCCCCCATAACGGACTCACCGGAGCTGCACCTGCACAGAATCAGACGGTGAGTGTCACTTCGCGAGTAGGATCAATGATTTGTACCTTGGCCTTTGCAGAACTCCAAGTGGAGGAAGGCATCGCTGGCAACACAGCTTGAACCCTGCGCAGACGATTGATTACCCTTGAGACTCGGACCGGCATCGGCCCGATGGACGTAGTGGCGATCCGGCTGTACGTTTGTTGGATGTTGAATATCTGGATACCGACAAGCGGATCACTTCCCATGGCCGGAAGTATTTCACGATATGTGGGTGTACTCTGACGTTGCGCTAGGATCGCTAATGTGTGTTTTGGATTTGGTTTCCTGTCTCCTGATCGTTAGGCCAGCTTTAGATGGCTCCCATGTCGACAAGCGCTGATGACACAGATCCTCCTTGGAGTACCTTACAGGACTTGGTGAAAGATAAAATCTGTACACGACTGTTGTCCTGCCCATCCGCTTCACCCCACCACTCAGGCTCAAGAATATGCCAAAGCTGTCCGGTACTCTTCCTCGCCCTCGTCCACAGCGCAAGCCGCTCCAAATTTTCACTGATGCACCTCTGCTCACGAGTCGTTTATTTGATCCTGCGTCCGATTCGTCGTCTTCTGCCGACCAGAGCGTCTCCGCTATGACGACACCAAGCGCGGAAAGTCTTCAATACTTATGCCATGCCCTATGCATGCACAATTTCGAGTCCTCGGACCCAGTTCACCTGCCGTTTAACAGGGGTGAAGTGTTGATTATTATCAAACAAGAACATTCGGGTTGGTGGGCAGCGATACGGCCCCAAGGAGACCGCATCGGGTGGATACCCAGCTCGTTTGTCCTGCCACTTAGAGACAGGTGCAAGATCGTGGAATATCCGGATGAAACACCATGGCTGGTTGAGAGCCCGAATGATTGTCCTCTTTCTGCTGTTTATGAACCATGGGTTCCCGTTTCCGAAGAGGATAGCAAGGTACGCTGTCATACATCCCTCGTGTCAAATTTCTGAAAGGCTTAAGCAGCTCCCTGCATTTCAGCCCGTGACACTGACAGATCTCGATCTATACAAGGGCTTGTATCACGACAGTGTAAGAAACCATGACGATGAATCACTCCTCTGTCCGTCAGACGACGAGGGCAATCACTCAGGGTCCCTTTGACACCATGCCCCCACAAGACACGCGGACCGCACTTTCTCCCAAGCCTGCTTCTACCCGAGACAGGCGCGTCAGAACTTACTCGGTCTGCAAGCCCTCCGTTACTTCATTCGAAGTTGTTTTGTTTACCTTCCCCATCCGCGTGTACTTGGCGACTAAGTATCGTTCTCAGTCGGCTCCGGTGTCTTTGTTTCAGATATTGTCTTGTTTGTGGTTACCGAATGGATTTATACTATTCCGGATGGATGGTACGTATTTTGATGATTAGATAGTAGAGAATCCCAAGGCTCTGATCAGTTATTTAGAATCAGACACCAAGCTTGCACAGAGATTGAACGAATTTGTAATTTTATGCACACTCTCTATCCAGCTATCCCTCGAAACAGCCCTCTTAGGTCGCCAAAGTGTCAGAATGATAGGCTGCAACACTTCCTTGATGATCCGAATCATGTTGCTTCGCAGGCAAACCATCCGTACTTATGCCTGGTGACATGCTACGCGGACCCCACGAGGATATCACGCGTTTAGTTCAGGGTTGCTGGCGTGATTGGTCGCCTCCGTTTCATTCTGACAGCTGGTAGACGTCCCATACCCTCGACCCCTACACGGTCACCTTAGCGCTGTCCGGGCTCGTTGTTGGATATGCATAGTGACATTACGAGACGTAATCGTCGTAGGCACGGCCCGTGAGGGGGCCTTCTGGGCCGTGTTTGCACGAGCTCCAGGAAACCGCAATCGGGTGTTTCTGGTCTCACCCTATTAGGAAGGTGCGCTTGCCTTGCTGCCAACACAATCTACCTGCCCTGCGTCTATCGCCAATACTACAAGGCACTGGCGCGTTCATATTCAGCACATAAAACCTAGCATTGAATATTGATGTCCGGACTCTACTTAATAGATATTAATTTGCCACCTGAACTAAAACATGCATGTGACTCTATTTCGTGCTGAGATTGTCAGCAATCGCGATGTCATTATTACTTATCCCAAGTTCAGCATGAGGCAATGTACGTTATGTTACAGGTGGAGTAAGAGAGGGACAAATCGAGGTGGAGCCGGGGAGAGTAGGGAGCCGAAGTGAACCTTGCAGCTAGCAGTTGCAGGCATCGCCAGCATTCTGAGAAGAAGCTTGTCTGTTGAGATCAACACCTTGCCGTGCTCCTCCCGGACCACTGCGAGGGGCGCCCGTGCGTGATGATGGAGGTGCGGTAAGTGGTAATTTCTTGGCTGTGATCGCTGAGCCCATGGATGGAACAGAAAGCTTATCCATACATACCAATGGCTGTAAATATATCTGCTACACCCTCTCCTGTCTTGGCACTGGTTTCGCTCCACATCAATCCTTCTTCCTCCGCGTACTTTTGAGCTTCTTCTTGAGTGACTTGGCGACGTGCAGAAAGATCGGCCTTGTTGCCGCAGAGGGCGATCACTATGGATGGGTCGGCTTGGCGTTGCAGTTCCCTGATCCAGTTTCGCGCCTTCTCGAGTGACGATGCCTGAGTAATGTCATATACTACCACTGCACAATTTGCATTGCGATAGTACATAGGGGCCTGTGTCAAAATTAACTACTCACGCCCGCTTTCACAGTGCGAGACATAAACAACTTACCAGAGACTACGATAGAATATGATGAATTATCAGATGCCTAACATTGCCAGAGTGTAAATTGTCAACATACCTTGTATCGTTCTTGACCAGCAGTATCCCTACGGCATGGTCAGTGATCAAAACGCGCCATTCGTATTTGAAAGGTACCAAATCTCGAATTTAACCGTTGTCTGATCGTCCAGGGTAACTGTCTGCGTCAAGAAGGCAGCTGTAGAGGCAACTGAGCTCTGGGGATTAGATAGCAACTCAGAGACAGCATACCACCAATAGTGCTTTCTCGGTAATCGTCGAATTGATCCTTAACGAAGCGCAAGACTAAGCTATAGCAAGACCGCTCGAATATCGGTCTACAACAAAATGTGGCACCTTACCTGGACTTTCCAACTGCAGACTCGCCTGAAATGAGTGAATGAGAAAAACTTGAGACAAAAATGCAAGCGAAGGTGATACCAAGAAGAACGAGTTTAAACTGGAATTGCTTTGACATTGGTCGCGGTCAGGAAGCGAAGGAGTCGACTGCGAGGTTGTTCTAGCGCACGCGGGCTTGGGTAACTATGCTTATATAATCAAATTTCCACGGGTCGCAAATTTTGCACGCCTTCTACCTTGCTTGCTACCGCCATCATCGTTCCCTGCGTTTACTCTTTGTGCCAGGCTAAGCTACCAGAAAGGTCTTCTCAGTGTCATCACCAGCACACGTTTCTCCCGCCATTTCAGTACCCTTCGTCTGCTAAGCTCGCCCGCTCAGTGCTCGTGTCGTTATCTCGTTTTCGCCTTGAAAAAGAACAGAAAAGAAGTAAAGAAAGAAATGAATCGTCATCATCCTTACGGTGGTGGGGCCTATGATGGCGGCCATAGGAGGGGTGGTGCTCCTGGTGGACCTGGACCCGATAGATCCTACAGCCACAGAGGCGGCGCTCCGCGTGGGAGGGGCTTTGGTCGCGGTCGGGGCAGCTTTCATAGTGGCTACGACAACGTCCCTTCTAGTTCCTATGATCAAAGTCAACATCAAGCCGACATCAGCCCGTACAATAACTACGATACGGGCACTCAAGACCATTTCTATCAAAATGGAAGTGCCAATTATGCAGGTGCAACTGCCTCAACTCAGTACACTGCCCACAGCACGTCAGATGGATATACACATGGTTACGGCAGTTTTGAAGGTGCGCTTGAAAATTGAGACTGAACATGCTGTGCGATATAGGCAGTTGTCATACGTTGTCGCATCAGTTGAGCCGCAGTCAAAGCGGGGAGAAACTGGCAGCCCGACACTACATTCTCCGTTGGGTAGTCTTCTGGTGACCAAACAGGCATTAAGAGCCTTCATCGCGAGCTTTAAGCTATTCATTAGCAAAAGCAGTGAAGTTGGACATTTCAGCAAAAAATGCCAGGGAATGAGTTCACCACACTTATCTGTTCATTTCATCATGTGCTTGGCCTTGAGTTTCCCCTAGGGAAATTTGTTTGTATCCTGCGACTCGATGCGCTACGTGCCTTCATTCTGCTTTACCGCCAACTTGCTTGGTTTTCTGCCTTCTGAAGCTCTTGATCTCACCCGTATCAACCCCTGTTAGAAGTCTCCGACGCCAACTATGACGATGGAGGTTTTGGTCGAACCCGAAGGATTATTCGCCGCGAACGTGATGACAAAGTTCATGATTCCATTATTGAAGAGCGCATACAGCGTGAGCGACCTTGTCGCACGTTGTTCATCCGAAATATTAAGGCAAGTTTCTACTGAGTTCAACGCTCGCACACTGCTCGTATATGCTTGTGCTGATAGCCTCATCGTAGTATGAAACTAATAGCGAAGATGTCCGTCGTTCGTTTGAAGAGCATGGCGAAATTAAAACGTTTTTTGATCTCATTGCTACGCGTGGCATGGTTTTTGTTACCTACGTAAGTTTTCCAAACGACGCTCTTTATCCCTGTTGAGAACCACTGCATCAGTACGACTTAAGGGCTGCCGAAAGGGCTAGGGAACGTCTTCAGGGCTCCGAGATTAGCGGTCGGCCGGTGGGCTACCTTTTCTTACCACCAGAGGTTGGGCCTGACTGATGTGCATCAGATTGATGTTCATTATTCGTTACCTCGCGACGATCAAAAACAAGGAGGGAGCGACCGAGAGAAAAATCAAGTGAGTTATTCATTTCTTGTTGTAGTACGACTTTTTAATTCCGGTTAGCAATACCAAGGCTGTCTCATAGTCACTTTGAAAGATTCGCGTCAACCTATCGATGATAATGAAGTGCGTCGCAAATTCCAACAATTTGGGGATGTCAAGTCTGTCATGCCCGTTGGAGACCGCATAGAGTATGTGAAACCTTTTCATGCTCCCTTTTCAACTGCTCACGTCTATTCTAGCCAGCGATACGTTGAGTATTATGACATGCGGGTAAGGTGCTGTGCCACATTCGTTGCTGTCTAATTTACGCGAATTAGAATTGTGACGAAGCTTTTGATCGGCTACGCCATCAAGGTTTGCAAGATGGGACCATGGATATTATCTACGCATGGGAAGAATCCGAGATCACTGGCCCAGCCACACAACGGTAAGTTTTTTGTAGATTCTTTTTATAAATTTACTGATAGTATATCGCAGCCGTGAGCCAAGATACGATGGGGGACGGGACTGGGATGACCGAAGTTTCCGAGGTCGCGGGCGTGCCCGAGGCAGAGGCAGGGGTAGGGGTTACGATGACAGTTGGGAGCGCAGAGACGACCCCAGAGATCGTGACAGACGAGGCTTTGATGACGACTCTAGGGGTGGACGTGGCGGTAGCCGAGGCTACGGTGGAGATCGAGGTGGATATAGTGGGGACCGTTATGATGGACGTCCGCCTTATACCGCCGGTGGCGGCTTCAGCGAGCCGACGGCTGCGACAACTGCTTACGCTCAACCTTCCCCAAGACTTGCTGGGTCGCAGGTATGTTTCCGTCCCTTTCGCGAGTGTTTAGCGGGCCTTGATTTGGCACAGACACCTGAGGATCGCTTGGAACAAGCTAGAAAGGTGCAACAGTTATTGGCGGCCCTGAAACAGCCTCAGAATGGATCGGCACCTCCTCACGTACCCACTCAGTCAGCACCCCCACCCTCGCTGCCAATGCCGCCGATTGCACAGCCACCGCCTAGCGCGGCCCCATATTACGCCCCACCGCCGGTGCAACAGCCAACGCATCCGTATTCGGCTATACCCAGTCAGGCCACGCATCCGTACGGACAACTGCCTCCCCAAACACAGACGCCTCAACCAGGACAAGCTCCTGGAATGGGAACGCTTCCTCCGAATATCCTTGCATTACTGCAACAGTCGTCCACCCAACAGGCTCCGTTACCACCGCAACAATCTGCCCCTCAGTATGGGATGCCTCCGCCTCCTCCGCAGATGATGTCACCGCCGCCCATGACAAGTTTGCCGCCTGGTGCTCCCCAACCGGGTGGTCCCGGATACCAACAGCTGATGGCGTTCCTTGTGAGTTCTGAAACTGGCTGTCCGCATGACCTGTTTGGTGATACGTCAACAGGCATCTCAGAAACGGAGTTGAGTTGCATTGATTAGCGGACGCACGCCGTGTTTCTCGAGGGCTGCTGGCTTACACTTTCTTCGCTTGTCGTGTAAACACACCTGTAGTACGCTATCTTTATGAAATTCGTATTCCATTTTCGGCATACCCATATTTTGGTGTTGTCAAGT